>JAOWBB010006706.1:0-19552 GCA_028565995.1 Ricinus marginatus
GGTAGACATGGATATTTAGATACGTCTGTAGTCTCTTCAACAGTTACAGGAGTTGCTGGAGTGGGTGAGGAAATTTTGTCGGGTACATGATCAGGTTTTTTGTCTTTGGAATCGGGTAGAGTGTCTGGTATTTTATCTATAACTGCTGTAGGGATTATCTTGTCGTCCGGCTTCATACTGTCGTCGTGTATAGTCTTTTCTGTAATTTCTGGTTTAGTAGTGTCTTGATCAGTTGGTATTGGCGATTTTTTTATCAAGTCAATATCAGTAGCTTCACGTGGATATTTAGATATGTCTGTAGTGTCTTCAACAGTTACAGGGGTAACTGTAGTGAGTGAGGAAAATTTTTGAGGAACATGATCGAGTTCTTCTTGTTTGGAATCAGGTAATGTGTCTGATATTTTATCTGTAACTGCTGTTGGGATTACTTTTATATCTGGTTTGACTGTGTCATCAGACGGAATCTTCTCTCTAATTACTGGCTTCGATGTGTCGTGATCTGGTGTTTCAAGTAAACATTTTAGTTTATTAGTTTCTGTCAATATTGGTGTTTTTATAATGTCATCTTTAGTTATTTTTATTTCGGTTTGTTTGTCGGTAGTAATTAGTTTTTCTGGTAGAAATTCTGGAGTTGTGGTCTTATCTTTCTCTTTGTGGCTTTCATCTTGTATGGTTTTTCCTGTCTCAGTAGGGATGAAAAATTCTTTAATGTGTCCGAAAATGGTTTTGCGAACTGCAGATGGTTCTTTGTCTCTTGTCTTAGTCAATGTGTCGTCCTTAATCTTTTCTTCTTCAGTTTGAATGGGTTTCTTTTGGTAGACACTCGGTGAGTGAGTTTCGGTTTCGGGAAGGGTTTTATGAGATTTAATCTTTGGACCTTCCACTTGTTCTTCTGTAGCGCTCTCGGATTCTATTTCTGCGATGTGTGATCTTTTCTCTTCGATGTTATTTTGAGTGACATAATCTGGTATTTCTTTAAATATATATACTACTTTCTTGTCTTCTGAATATGTGTCTTTTGTTTTTGGAATTTCTTTGGACATCTCGGCACGTTTGTAGTCTTTCATTTCTTTCGAACTTGAATCGCTTGCGTCTTGTTTTTGAAATGAGCTTATTCCGGGTTCTGCTGGAGTGAAAAGTGTTTCGGCAACATTTGTTGGTGCTCGTTCTTCACTGTCTTTTGAACGTTCATCATGAACTTTATCTACGAATGATTTAGAGGGCAATTCGCTTTCTTCTGCATAAATTTTATGCGCCTTCTTTGTGCCATCCTCATCATCAGAGATCGTGGAGAGTGTTTCATGGTCCTTCACGTCCTTTACGGTTGTTAATGTGTCCTCAAAAGTGGTACCAATTTTTTTATCTTTGTCTGCTCCTGTCAACAATTTTTTCTGTTCAGTTAGTTCAATCTCCTTAGTCATTGGTTTTTCTGCGCGTTCTCTTTTTGGTTCCTCTGTTTCGATCAATTTATCCGCATCTTCGGTTTTAAATATTTCGGTAAAAACTGTTTCTTTTTGTAATTCAGGAATTGGAGATATAGGTTCAACTACTTTTGTTACTGAATCCAAGATTCTCTTTATTATTTCGTCCGAGACATCCACATCCATTTCTGTTGTCTCAATTGTTAATATTTGATCTTTGTCCAAAGGCTTGGATAAAACGGCAGAAATTTTCTCGCGTTCCATATATAAAACATCTTTTCTTTTTTCAACTAAAACTTTGTCCTCTTCTGAAATAATTGATGTCTTCTCTAATTGTGGCATTGCTTCATCCTCTACGGTTATTTCTTGGTCGGCTTCAACTTTTGTAATTGTAAATTTATCTTTATCTTTACTCGGAGAAGGCTCAGCATGTGATTTCGGTTTCTCTGTATCATCTTCTTTAGAATATTTCAAATCTTTTTCTGATTCCAAACGTATTTCCTCGTCTCTTTCATCTGCTGCAAATAATTTTGGTTCCTGCTCCAGAGCTACTTCTCCTGTGGGAGAAGGTTCCTTTTGCAACACGTCGGACGGAGATTTAGATGGAGCTTCTTCATCCAGTTTCGAACGAACTTTTTCCTCTTCTGATTTTCCTTTATCTGAAGGCATAAAGAATTCTTTAATTTGCCCAAAAATTGATCTCTGTGGTTTGTGTTCGTCGGATTTCGATACGTCATCTTTTCCTCTTTCTTCATCATCTTTCCGACCGCGCTCTTCAACTTCCTTAAAGATAGTTTCCGGTTCATCAGCGTCCTTCGAAATTTTCTCTAGGCCGACATCTGATTCCGGTTTGTCATCCATAACCTCGGTTTCATCAGTAGAAATTGTTTTTTCCGCGGAAAGTTCTAATTTGTCTAGTTTTTCGTCCTCGCTTGTTGTTAGTATGTCGTCAGTTTTGTCGTCTTTCGCAATAGAAATGGTTTTGGAGGGATCCTGGACAATATCCGCCGGAGTCTTCCCTTGCTCGTGTACGACGGACTCAGTCTTTCGCTCGTCCTCGTCTTTCGTTTCCGGATAGGTATCTTTGAAAGGAAGTTCCGCTTTATGGAGATCTGAATGCACATGTGGGGTAGGCTCATCGCGAGTAGATAGCGAAGGGATTTGAGTTTTTTCTTGAAAAGTTAATATTACTTTAGGCTCTAATCTGATTGCTGCCTTGCCCGCTTCGAGAGCTTCTCGTTCGCCTGCAATCGCGGTTTCTTTGTCGCCGACAGGCGAAAACTCTTCTTTGATTATGGTTTCATGTGGTGCCCGACCAGTTTCTGCATCGCTTACGAATTCGCCAGACGCTACTTTTGGTATTTTATCTGTCGCAACCGAATGAGATATTACGGAGTCCATATCGGGAAAAGTTTCGGTCGTTTGAATTTGCTCGCGGTCAATGGTATCTTCAGTTTGAGCGATGGAATCCGAGGGCACAAAGAACTCTTTTACGCTTTGAAGCAATGTCTTCTCCGGTGTTTTAACTGAAGGAAGAAGTTTTACATGGTCTAGACGATGGGAGATTGTTTCTTCGTGTTCTTTATCTACTGGAAAATGAGTGTCACGAGAACGTTCTTCAGGTTTGTCAGTTTTATGTGGTATTTCATGGAATTCCTCTGACCCGAATGGAATCATACCTAATACTGATTTGTGCTTTTGTAGTTCGATTGTATGTGATGATTTTGACTCTTCATGTTCATATGTTTCAGTAATAGTAAAATCTTTGTCTATTATTTCCGGTGATAATGATGGAGATTTTTGCGTCGTTTTCAACTCAAGTTGATCTTTGTCTAATTCCATTACTTCGATTACCTTTGATATTACGCTAACTTTCTCATCTAAGCGAGGACTTGCTGGTTTTGTGATTTTTTCGCTTTTTGATTCGTTTTTCTCTTTGTCCGATATTTCATCATATATTTCTATTGAAATTTGACTTTGCTTTTGTATTTGATGTTCTTTATCGTGTGTAATTTTTTCATCTGATATTTTGTCCATGGAGTGGATCTTTTCTTGTGAAATATCATTGCGTTTTTGTGTATCTTTTAGTTTACTATGTATTGGTTTTTTATATTCCTCCATATGATGTTTTGGCATTTCTTCGTAATTGTCTTTCGGAACTTCGCCTTGTATTGAGTAAATCTTTAAGACATCAGGAGCTTCATCTTTTGAATGAGTTTTTCCATTTTCTTTAATTTCTTCACGTGTATGTTCTTTTTTGACGATTTCCGGTACGTTTTCGAACGACTTTGTTTTCTGAGTCATTATTTCTTGCATTTTCTCTCTATGTTCTTTCGTTTCTGTTGTAGGTTGAATTGGCTGAGTAATTTTTTTACTTGTTATTATTGTTATTGTAATTTTCTTCTTTTCATCTGCTTTAGGTATTACCCCAATATGTTTGCTATCATCTTTTTTATAAGTAGTAATAATTTTGTTTTCGTCCTTTAGTTTTTGTATAAATTGAATTTCTTCTTCTTTGATTTTTCTTTCTTCTGCGGTTACAACAGTTTCTTCTACCGTCATATTTCTTATTTGCTTCCCGTTTGTCTCTTCGACTATTTTTTCAAGAGCTTCCACATATTTCATCGCCTCTGGTGAAGGAAATGGCTCTTCTACTCCTTCCGGCGTAGGCGTAAGATCAGGTTTCAGTTGTTTGACATCCTGCTTTATTTGTCTCGTTACATCTTGAATTTCTGTGATTAGCTCTTCCATATATGTGGCAGCATCCTCTTTGAGATTCAGTTCTTTTCTAGTTTTTATTTTGTCTTCTTTGTTGATGTATGGTTTTTTCGGCACATCGATCAATATTTTTGGTTCTTCAATTTGAAAGCTTGTCTTTATTAGTCTATCTTCCTTTCTATAAATTGGTTCCTCGTATTTATTTACTATTTTCTCGATAACATTAACTTTCAGTATCTTTTGCTTTCTGTCGTATTCCGTCTGCGGTTTCTCCTCTTTATATATATTTTCCTCTACGATGTCTAAATCGGCAAGCTTTTCGGCTGTCGGAATGGTTTTAAACGTAACCCTTTTGAAATCTTCCGGTTCTTTGACTTTATCTCCTTCAGCACAAGTTTCTACGTGCTTCTGAACTAACTCCTTTATTGATTCTTTGGTCTCCTTGTCAAACACTAATGGCATTTGTGTCATACCTTGTTCAGCTGCTAGAAAGTTTTCAATAATTTTCCTTACATTTTTCCCAGTCGTGTTTAGTGCTTCTTCATTTGTAGGCACTTTATCTTCTTCAGGCACTTTCTTATTTTTTTCAATTGCAGCATCCTCTTCTGTACCTTCGAAGGTAAAATCGATTTTTTCCTTCTCAGTCGGAGGAAAAACATTTTCATTCATTGCACTCTCAGACACTTCGGTTCTTTTAACTGGTTCATCTGCCCCTGTGTATCCCATTTTTACGATTTGCGTCATTATTTTCTGTTCCGATTCCATTAGTTCAGCAAGTTTCGTCTTTACGTGGTCATATTTGTCTGTTATTATCGGTTGAACTTGCTCATATTCGATATCTAGTTTCGGTTTTATGGTCTCTCCTGACTTTGAAGATTCAGCAATTTTTTTTTCAAGACTCTCTATCACGTCCGATATTTTTGGATAGGACCCTTTATCTTCTTCGCTCTCCTTCACCATTTTACGGTCCGTTTGAGTTATTTCTAATAATTCATCATCCTCTAAGCTATCCGTGGATTGGGTGAATATTTTTTGAAGTTCTTTTATTTTTGGGCCTATAGTCTTCGTCATATGGGTCGGTGTCGTCGTAACTGCTTTTCCCGGTCTGACTCTCTTTTGCTCTGCTTCCGACTCTTCAATCGAGAAAGATTTTATTATTTCTGTCACGCTTCTTGGTCTCATATCCTCGTCGGTGCTATCCGTTTCTTTGGGAGCTTTGTCTTCATCATCCGAATCCCCTGTCAAATCTTTTATTTCGTTTTTCACACAGATTTCCTCCACCTCTTCTCCAACCCAGACATAGATGACATCCCTTTTTCCGCGAATTGGAAAAATTGGTTTCTCGTCGAATTTTTGAGTAGTTTCTTCTAGTATTTGCACGAAAGCTTTCACGTCGGAGCTTCTTCTTCTTCCGTCTCGATATTCCGGATGTTTCTCAATTATGGGTTCCTTATGAATAATTTTCGTCTGAGTGATAATTTCTTCAACTTCTTTGCCGACAGACACTGTTGTGATTTGTTTAGGAACAATGATTCCCTCTATATCCGCCATTCGGTCTTCTTTTAAAGGACTGATGATGGCATCTTTCTTTTCAACTAATTCCGTTTCCACCCCGGTGTCAGAAGTTTCGAGCGGTAGTGGACTCGTAGCAATGCTGGCAGAATCAACAGCTGTCATAGATAAATCTATAGGACTGCTTGCCGTGTCCTGATATTGAGTATCGTCTCCTTTTTCATCGGAAAGCCCTGGCTCGGCATAGAAATGATCCGCGTCATCGGCCATTATTGGACTAAGACCAGCATCGGTGAGTTCCAACTCCTCCGTTTCTACGTCAACTGCTGTGTCTGTAAAGGGCTTCGTCTGAATTTCTAGGTGTGGTTTTTGTGGAGCGCTCGTTTCCGTCGCCAAACTAATACCCGTGTCTGTGATGTGATGGGAAATGCTTCCATCCGTTTGAGGTGATTCGCAACGTGGACTTGGTGTTCCATTTTCTACCTCGTAATGGTACACGCTTTTCTTCCCACTGAATATGACGCTTTCTTCTTTTTTCTTGTCTGATTTTTTCCATTCCATCTTGTCTTGTTCATCGTCTGATGCAGGAATAATAAACGGGCTCTTATCCACAATTGTTGGACTTTTCTTCGGTGACCTAATAGTTCCTGCAGTTGCAGTCATACCTACATCGACTTTTTCTGATGTTTCTTTTCCGGAGACATCGCGAGTCGTGGTCGTTAAACTTATGTGACTTTGTGATTTAATTGATATTTCTACATCTTTATTTCCATATAAAGTTAATTTGCTCTCTGCAGTGGCACTGGCATCTTTAATCTTAACTTCTTTTCGTCCGATTACTAATTCGAAGGTTGGTTGGTCTCTTCCTCTTGAATCTGAGTCGGTGCTCAGTCCACCACCGGAACTATCCTCCAAAGGACTCGTTCCCTGATCCGTGGTTTCTCCCGTTTCGCGGTATTTTTCCTGTTTCTTCTTTTTCTTAGAGTGTTCTTTTTTGTCTCCTTTTCTTTCACCGTTTTCGGAATCCCCGCGAGACTTCTCACGATCTCCAAGTCCGCCGGTTATCCTTTCAACAACGCATAATTCCTCGGATTCATCTCTGTCCTTCTCTTCCATTTCTTCGTAATGTTTCAGATTCTCCGGATATTTCGAGTCTTTAGCTCCTTTTTCTTCGTCCGGAGAAAATATCTTGGTAATATCTGTCTTGAGAGATTTGTCATATTCTGCATAAGCCTCTTTTATCATCGTAATTTTATCCTCGGAAGTCTCTTTTGGTTTAATATAACCTTCCATTTTGGGCACTTTGTCATCAGATTTCCCCGTCTCCGTCTCGGCATCATCTTCCTCCTTACCAAGAGAATCTTCTAAATCGCTTCCCTCATCTTCGGAAGCAATTTGAGACCTAGTTGAATCTTGCGAGTCATCATCTAAAATTTGCATCAGTTTGGAATGTCTGCTTTCCAATTCCGAAAAGCTTTCCTCTCCTTCGTAATACTTTTTCTTCGCTCTCTCGCAAACTTCATCGAATGTCGAAGGATCCTCGTCGTCGAGGTCCTCGGGGCCAAAACTCTCTCCGGGGGGTTTGTCAGTTTTCTTTTCAACGGATAAGTCCTCGTATAAGTCGACATTATCCCGACGCGCAAAACCATTTTCCGAAAGTTCATCAGAAATCTCCTCATTGCAAAGGGAAAAGGACTGGGTGATGGGTTTCCCTATTGTTGTTGTCACATGTCTGTATTGCAGTGATCTCCTGGGGTTGGACACCGTTGCACGTTTTTCATTCGTATCTCCATGAATAGCTAAATCCAAATCATGTTCTTGGAAACCATCCTCATCCAGTGAACCTTCTTCGTCTTTTTATTTGAAGAAAATCCAAGAAGGCGTGAAAAATAACCCATTTCGAATTTTATTTCAAATTTCGTTTTATACAACTTAATTTACAATATCAAATTTTATATGAAACTTGATCGATGTAATCGACATGAGTTTGGGTGCGTTAGAACGCAGTTTGATGAACTACCATCGAACATGAAATCTACCGAGACGTTATTTCGATCGGTAGTGCAAGTGCTTAAAATGCTTAAGGATTAATAGATCGGAGTTACAGGGATTCATTGCGGGCTTATTAATGTACGAGATATCTGAGAATATTAAACATATAAACAAGGTGTCATAAGAACCAAACAAATCATTTTTTTTGTTAGATCTCTAAGGTAAGACAAATAATCTTGAACTTTTTGTTTCTTTTAATAAATTTCAGATTAAAGCAGATTATTGATATTCGGATTTGCTATATTCAGATGTATATTTGTAAATCCCGAACAGCGTTTTCGACGAATGAATTCCTACTCCCGACCGACAGACAAAAATTTATCTGCATTATTAAAGTTCGTCGCCATTTAATATTTTTTATATGCAGAGGAATGCCTTATAAACCGCTTATTTCAGCAGAGGGCTAAGGGCTTGTACGAAACCGCATTTATTTGTATAAGTTTAACTTTCTACTAACCTTGTTGATTTGACGATAGCTTACCCGTCCTTTGTTGACCATTAACAAGCTGTTACATTTGAATTATGCTTCAATATTATTTGAAAATGATCATTAGCATTTTATTACGAATTCGAATCTAATTTTTAAAACTAAAGCTAATTAGAGCTTTTCAAATTATATTAAAGATCGATTGACCCAATAAATGCTTGGTGCCTATTATATATATATATTTTTCTGAAAAAAATTGTATTCATATCATCATTGTATGCAATTTAAAATACCCTTAGTCTTATTTAATGTAGCTATACACGGGGATATATCACTTTATTTTGATATCGAATATGTTTTTACTATATGTAGCACCTAATTTTCGGTAAATTCATCTTCTCGACATGATATTTTTTTATTTCTTTCTTAGTTACATCATGAATAAGTAAAAACCAGATTGGATTTTTAAAAGCCAAAACGATATATTTTCTTCCTTTTTATTAATGTACCTAACGTTGCTTGGATTCAATATTTTTTAAAATGAATAAAACCTGAGAATGTCAAAAAATTCAAATTTTATTACAATTATAATATAGAAAGAAATTCTATTAATTGGTAATAAAATTATAGAAAATTATAAGAAAAACTTTTTTGGTAAAAAATTAAATTTTAACATTTTATTAAGAGAAAGCGGAGACTAAATTCAGGAAGTGGTCAGCTTCATGAAAAATCAATATCTTGCCCTTAGAAAAATCAAAATATACTTTTTTATATATTTATAAATTATTATGAATAAAAAACACGCTGATGATCATTTCTTAAATTAATCTGAAGCATAATTAGAATTTTTCATTATAATCAAAAATATATATATAAATTCCTTGATTCGTTCTCTTCCATTAAAATCAATCTTCATGCTTATTTATTTTCTTGATTTAAGATCAGTTACACATAAAATGAATAAAACTGTAATATTGATTTGCAGTGTCAATGAATAATATTATCTTTTAAGCTATAGGAAAAGTTTGGTCAATTAATAGACTTATAATTATTCGCTGAGGGATTTATTTACTCACCCACGAAGATTTTCGGGTATTTAATGAACCAAAATTAATGAAACCAATTGAGAATCTATTTTTCAATATTTAGTACTAATATAAATACTTTTTTCATGCATTTGGCATCATGTAGCATAATTATAGCCCCTCAAACAGAAAATTAAATTCCTTAACATAATCAATACACTTACAGAAATATTTTATTAAATTAGAGATAAAAAAAATCATAATTATATATGGTAGAGAATTATAATAATAATGTCATGATGATTTGTTATTAGAAAATAATTAGATTAATAACAAGTTTAGTTCAATATGTTGTATTATTGTAGTTAATCATTTACTTTCTAAGATAAATAATATATTTATTTTTATGAATTATGTTATAGATATGAAACAGTTAATAAACAAAAAAAGGCCAATTTTCTATTTTGCGCTTTAGATGTTCATAGTTATAGATAAATTTTATATGATTTGAGGAAATTCTCTTTTAACTTTTAGTATGTTATTGCTCATTTTAAGTTGAAGATTCATTTAACCGTTTTACAGTTTACGTAATAAAATATTCAAATTTCCTACCGTTAAAGGTAGTAATAAAATTTATAATAAATAAAACTAAATGTAACGTGTATTTTTAGCAGTTAATTTTATAAATTGTTACACATATATATTTATATTTATTAAATAATGTTATTTATAACCAGTCATCTACAATTATAAGTCAAAACAATTTTTTCTATTAATTAACATACATAATTAATCTAAAATTCTAATAAATATGTTTTGATCTTGTCAATACTTTGACACACAGAAAAATGTCATGCCTTCTATAATCACAATTTTGATTTTAATAAAAAAAAATTTTTTAATTTCTATTAAGTCTAAAAAGATTTAAAACATGTAGGACTAATTTCAAAAACCTAAAACTAAATATTGAAATAGAATATATTTGTGCATTACATTCAACAAAGATTTTTTATAGTCCAAAAACCGTAAAGATATTATCAATTCATATTGAACTACTCAAATTTCATTTTTACTCTCGAATGCTAAAATAATAATTCGAATCGGCAAATTTAATTTTGGTTCATTTAAAGACATTGGTTATGGATGAAACTTAAAAAGCGGTTAAGAGGGTAAATCAGAAAATTAACGTTCCGCGTCGAAAACGATGAAGAGATCTGTGCGTTTCTTTGTTATGGTTTTAAAGCACAAAATATATAATGTTTAAGAAGAAAGGAATAAAAATTTTATTAAATCAAGAACAGATATATAAATATTATTAATATAGGTATAATAATTATAGGCATCGATCAAATTTCACACAACTTACTATTAAAAAAAATTAGTAATCAGCAATCCTTAACATAATTATATCATATTTGCTGTCTTTAATCTCATAGACATATATATTTAGTTAATGTTACAAATTTCAAATAATCATATTTTTAATATTTAACAGCAAATATAATTTTTTATTTCTTAATGGAAAGGAAAAATAAAAGAGGAGATTAAAATCAAAAGACAGAATACTCACACGATATGCTAAAATAAAAAAGCTTCGGTTAATACAGCCCATTAGTGTATCATTATTTTATTTAAATAGTGTAAATTAATTTTATTAATACATATTCATAATATAACGAATATGCTTTTAAAAGCATAATTATTCATGCTCTTTTTTTCATGCATTTTGAAAAAATAAATTAATAGCTTTTTTGATACGGATTTCAAAGGCAAATTAATTAATTACTTATTAAGTAAGGATCGATAGAAAAAAGTTCATAATTTGTTTGTTTTGCTTTTATCAAAAATATCATTTGATAAAAAATAGTTATTAGATAATCGATTCTTAGTTTTTCAATAAATAACAATATGTGTAATTGAATTTTTTTTTCAGAATGGGATTCAATAATATAAATTCAATATATTTTAATAAATATTTATACTTCCAATACAGCGAGTCTAAAAATATGCGCAATTTTTAAATTTTAAAGCAAGTATGGATCTAAACAATTACAATATTAATTTTTTTAAGAAAAAAGAAATGTTTAAAAATATTTGGTGAGATTTAAAATTTATAATGTATGTTCCACATGAATATGAAAATTAGTTGAGTATAAAATTTAATGAAATAATTATTATCTATATGCATTCTAAAAGGGAAATGAAATTCATTTCTTTAGTTGAAAATATAAAAATTTGATGTTGAGACATGTAAAATATGAAAATATAAATATGAATAGGCGAGACAACAAACAGCACCATGCATAAACATAACTATGCATTCAAGCAGTTTACAATTAAAAAAAATACGTAAAAGACCTTTATGTAAGATTTTGAGAAGTATTATTGTTCGCGTGACCAAATCATTTTAATTTGCCTTGAAGATACCTTTTTTCATCTAACTCTAAATTTTGCGTTAAAATGGATGTAATATACATTTTATGTAATGAAACTGCAAACCAATATTTTTAATTGCTTATTATTTTTTTATTTGTATATTGCAAACTGACATTAGTTTTCATGTTTTTTTTTCAGTTATTCTGGACTTATGATTATTTATTTATCCAGTCAGGATGTTCAGGTAAAATTGGGAAATAATTATAACAATTATTCAATTCTAAAGTTGAGCTTATGAAATTTTCTTTTTATTGATGTTTGATGTTTAACGCGGATAAACCTTAAAAAAAATATATATCTATAAATATAACTGCTCCGGAAATTATATTTACCAAATTAAGTAATATGATACTGCCACGTTTTATAACTGCGTAAAATAATGATAGTTAGTTAAGGGAAAATTCGTCGTCGATTCATGGAAATTTCAGAGATTTTTAAACGAATTATAAGCTGTTTTACAAAAGTGAACCTTTTTATTTTTAGTATTTATATACAGTATGAAATCTGTAAAATTTGTAGCGTAATTTTCGCAGCAAACGTTCGCGGAGACTGAGCTCTAAATGGGATTATTCAATAAATAAAAAGGGAAGCCTCAGTTTATAATCCGATTGCATCACAGGTTGCCCAATCGATCCAATTTCGTTTATTAAACGAACGAAAAGAAAAAAAACATGAAAAACTTTCGGTATCAAAATACCCGAATATAATAAGCAACGAATGTTATGTAAATTGTTTTAAAAATAATCCTCATGCAGCAAAATAACAGAAAAATAAAAAAAGGAAAAGGCTCTGGAAATATTTTGCGCTCTTACACTATGACAATGTGTCGCCGTTTGTTAAATTATTGATATGTATCACCTATAAATTAAGAGGTACCTACCTTGAGGCGACAGAATGTGTTCTATTGTTTTAGACTGACTCCAGGTCGTCGAAGTCGGTGGACTCGCTGAAAAATTCAACAGAATGTGTCATAAAGACTAAAATTAAATAACGTGAAGACGGAATGTAACTTCGAACATCTTCCAGAGCAAAACGTAAATAAAGCTCATGTAATATTTCCGAATTCGTCATGTGAATAATATCGCGAACGATTGCATTATGGCATTCGAGTTATAAGAACGCCAACTCGTGAATTACGTTCCGCTTTGCTATAACTGGATTCAGTACGCGAAAAGAAAATGGGCCAATGGGTTTCTCGCTCTACCGGAAGCCGTTTATCACGTCTTCCGATCGTCCAGTCGACTTCGTCGGCTCAAGCAGCGTTTTCACCTGCTTAAGGAAACATTCATCGGAGCGATAATTCGATTTCAGCCCGAGCTGTCCAAAGCATCAGAAACTAATGAAAATTTTTTTTACCTCTTATAAGGAAATCGGCGGGGCTCGGCGGCGGAGTTTTCGACGATTTCGGCGAAAGCAAATCTGAAAAAATTTTAAACGTTCTTAAGTAAGCGAATGCGGGTCATTTCCGGCTTTGAAAGGGGACGCGAACGAACCTTTCCTCATGTCCTCCACCTTGCCTATTCTGCCGAGGCTTTGGGTGACGCCCTCCAGGAGTTCCGAATCCCGTTTGCGAAGCTCCTCGTTGATCTGATCGTGAATAAGCATTGGTGGCTCCTCCTTTTCGTCTTTTCCTCTTCCGAGGCTCCCCTGCAGCTTTTCCTCCTCGTTCATGATGTCTTTTATCTTTTCCGGAAGTTTCTCGAGCGCCTCCTTCGGCGTCACTTCCGCTTTTCCCGCGGTTCCATCCTTCGCCTTCTCGATCGCGCCTTCAGCTCCGCGTGAAGTGCTTCTCTCTGCATCTTCCGCTTTCTCCAAACCCTCGATTGTTTCTGCAGCGGCAGCGCTCGCTTCATCGACTTTTTCGGATATGTCCCTGGCACTGTCCGCAGCCTTCTCCCGCGCTTCTTCCGTTTCGAACTTAGCCGGTTCTGTCGATTTGTCTTTCGCAGTTTTTCCCGTTAGCTCCCTCGTTACTTCCTCCACCTTGTCCACCGCGCCCTTTGCTTTTTCGGTAATTTTGTCGATTAGGTCATCGCCGTCTTTTGCGGCTTTTTCCGATTTTTCAGATATATCCCGAGCCGTGTCCGCGACCTTCTGGAAAAAGTCCTCTGGTTTTTCTTCTCCCCTCTCTGTCACTTTCTTCACCTTGCCCGTGGTTTTATCGGCAACATCTTTTGCGATAACTCCAACTTCGTCCGCAGTTTCGACCGGAACGCCTTTGGTACCGTCAACGTGTCTTTTTGTTTCGTCGGCCGAGTCAAATGTCTCTTTCGCTAGGTCCTTTAATTTATCCTTAGTTTTCCGTTCCAACTCCGTTACGTCTTGTTCCGGATCTTTCGCTGTTTTTTCAGATTTCTCGTCTGCCTTACCGAAGAAATCCTTTATCTCATGCGCGGCCTCTCCTAAAATTTCCCTCGTTTTTCCAGCGGCCTTGTCCGCTTCTTCTTTTCCTTCGGTAACGATTCCTGCAGTTTTTTCCAAAACACATGCAGAGGTGTCAGCTGTTTTATCTGGGAAATCAGGTTCTTTCTTCTTCGCCTTGTCAACTTCACTGTCTTTCACAAGCTTTTGATCCTCATGCGAAAAGTCTTTTCCCCCGATTGCTCCTGCTTTTTCTCCAGATATATCCGTAATACCTTTTGCTTTTTCGATAGCTTCGGCCGAGGTTTCCTTCGCGTCTTCAGCGAAATCTTCGATTCTGTCTTGTGCTTTCCCCGTCCCTACTTTTATTGTATCCGTGACTGTAGTAAAACCTTCCTTAGTTTTAGTGACAATCGTTTCCGGCAGCTCCTTCGTTTTATCGAGCACGTCTTTCGATTTTTCGGTTGTCTCGTCGAAAATATCCTTCGCTTTGTGACCGGCGTCTTTCGCGTCATCCTTCAGCTCTTCGGCGGTTTCTTTGGCTTTTACGGATGCTTCTTCGACGAAATCCACAAATTTTCCTCCGATTTTCTCTGCAGCTTCAAACGCTTTATCCTTCGTTTCTTCGGTAATTTTTCCCGTTTGTTCTGAAATGTCGCCAATTTTGTCATCGGCTTTGCTGAATGTATCTGTTACTTTATCTGTAGTTTTTTCGAAGATATCTTTCGCTTTTTCTGCAGTTTCGTCGTATGTATCCCTAATTTTTTCAGCAACTTTTTCGGCACTGTCGGCGGTGCTTTTTCCCGCTTTGCTAATGACATCTTTGGTTGTGTCAGCGGCGCCTTGTATCTTTTTTCCCGTCTCCTCTGCAGTCACTGCGATTTCGTCTTTTGCAGCAGCAGTCGCTCTGCTTGTCTCGTCCGCAAGGTCCTTAATTTTAATTTCGCCTTTCTCGAAAAAGTCGTTTGCCTTGATGGCCGTTTTATCAAAAATACCTTTACCCTTTTCTTCCACCTTTGCTGTAGCATCTTTAATCTTTTCGCCTATTTTTTCGGTATGTTCTGTTATTTCTTCGTCTTCTTTTTTTATTTTGTGGATGTCTGCTTTAATAGTGTCTGCCACCTTGTCGGTTATTTCCGCAACGTGATCTTTCATTTGGACAATCTCTTCGGAGGTTTTTTCTGTTACCTCTTTTAATTTCTCTTCGCTCTTTCCAAAGAAACCTTTCACTCTTCCCGTGGTTTTATCAAAAATACCCTTCGCTTTTTCTCCCGTTTTTTCCGTGACTTCTTTTGCCTTCTCCCCAGTTTTTTCTGCACTTACCGTAATGCCTTCTTTTATATCTCCCGCTACCTTTTCAGTTTTTTCAATCCCTTCCTTTATCGAATCTACCGCCTTCTCAGATGCATCCGCAACGCTTTCCTTCAGTTTTTCTTCGCTTTTTCCGAAGAAACCTTTTACTTTTCCGGTAGTCTTATCAAAAATGCCCTTTGATTTATCTTTTACTTTCTCTGTAGTTTCCACGACGTCATCTTTCACGTCAGCTACAGCTTTTTCTGCTTTACCAGACAGATCTTTTGCTGCATCTGCTGTTTTGTCGGCAGCATCCTTAATTTTTTCTCCTGTTTTATCGGAAATATCTTTAGCTTTGTCCTCGCTTTTCTGAAAGAAATCTTTCATTTTCCCAGTTGTCTTTCCAAAGATACCTTTCGTCTTTTCGCTGCTTTTATCCGTTGCTTCGGTAACTTCGTCCTTCACAATGGCAAATGCTTTCTCGATTTTTTCCTCCGCGGTGTCTGTGGTTCTCTGAGAAACATCCGTTGCTTCCTTTACTCCATCTTTTATTTTTTTCCCAGTTTTATCCGCAGTATCCTTTATATTCTCCTCGGTTTTATGGAAAAAATCCTTTGTTTTTTCATAAACGTCTCTAGCTTTATCTGCCGAGATCTCTGCACTTTCGACTATAATATCCTTTTCCTTTGCAACAGACTTTTCCGTTTTAATGGTAATATCTTTTATTGCGTCCGCAGTTTTTTCCGTGGCTTCTGTAATACCGTCTTTTACATGTTCTGCTGCTTTTTCCGTTTTCTCAGAGAAATCTTTTATCTTTTCTCCTACTTTCCCGAACAAACCTTTTGTTTTTTCTTCTGTTTTGTCCGCAGCATCGGCGACACTCTCTTTGATGTCTGCAACCGCTTTCTCAGCAACGTCTTTAGCCTTTTCTCCTGTCTTTTCAGCGGATTCGGCGACGCTATCCTTAACTTTACCCGGTATTTCTTTTAGTTTTTCTCCCGATTTGACAGGGATCAAGCCCTTCATAAAACCGGAAATGCCTTTCTTCTTTTCTTCCGCTTTTTCAGCGATGTCGTGTGCCGTTTTTTCGGCTGCATCTTCGGTTTTTCCCACCGTTTCCTTCGCCTTATCTTCCAATTTGATTGAAATTTCCTTCGCTTTTTCCGAGGTTAGGTCTGCTTTCTCTGCAACCGTTTCCTTAACTTTCTCCTTTCCGGGCAAAATTCCTTTCATAAATCCTGTGATGCCTTTTGATTTTTCTTCAGATTTTCCGACATTATCTCTTGTAGTTTCTGATACTTCTTTTAATTTTTCTTCCGTTTTCTCCGGCATTTTTTCCTCAATCGACTTCTCTGAGAATATGCCCTTCACTTTTCCAGGAATCTTCTTGAGCTTACCCATGGCTTTTTCGGAAATGTCTTTTTTCTTTTCCAGAGCCTTTTCCTCCGGTAGCGGACTTTTAGGCGTCTCCTCTTTCTGCGATTTCAAAATGTTTTCGGTTGTCTTAACGTGTTTAGACGTTCCTTCTATTATTTCATCGGGATATTTTCTTGATTCCATTTCAATGAATGTTTGAATTATTTGAGGTAAATTTTGTGCGCTCACGTCTATTTCGGTAGTTTTGATTGTTTCGGGAGGTTTCTTCTGCATTTCTTGAAATTGATGTACTTTCTCCTTCACCGAGAGAGGTTTTGCTGGTTCCTCCTTTTCCATAATGTCCTTTTGTACTTTGTCGAAGTCTGGTGGAAATTTTATTTCGCGCTGAACGTAATCGGTAGCGACTGAATACCTTTGTTGGGCTGGCCTTGGTACTCTGTCCTCTATTGAAAGTGATCGTCTTTGGGTTTCTAAGTATTTTCTCTCCTGAAATTGAAATAAGATGTCTAAGAACGATTTAATCGAGAAGAATATATCAAATTGCGAAAAGGACGATTAAGTAATTACCTCCGAGAGTCTCCTTTCAATTTCTTCCGTTCTTTCTTTAACGGTTTTCTTCTCTTCTTCTTCTTCAACTTCTTTTTCTTCGGCTAAATACTTCTTCTCATCTCGTTCATCCGCTTTAATAGTCGTCTTCACATCGGCCTTCATAAGATCCTCCACGGATTCCGAGACCTTCATTATGTCCTTTTCGTCGTATCCAGTTTTCATTGTCCCCAATTCTTCCTTCTGAATGAGGAGCTTGGATTTGATTTTTTCGCTTGGTATACATCGTTCGGCTATGTCATCGCGGTTAATGCGGTGCAATGCAGTTTCTAAGGATTTTTCTGTAATTAAAAAAATTTCTCATTTAGTTAAAAACTGGAAATTAAAATGTTCGCAGTTAGAAAAAAAACTGAAGTTAATTTTACCCGATGCTTTGTTTCCCTCCGCCGCAAGCCACAGGCGCAACATAGCTCTTGCTTGCTGGGCCACATTAGCGGGATATTCGGTTTTTATGAGACTCACATCAGAATCTTCAATATCGAGATGCGGAGCCAGAACCATCCAATCATACCCCAATAGATTTGATAGATCCGACAACCGCAGATCGGGTCTCTGTGCTTCTATTCCGCCTGCGAACAATCGTCATTAAGTAAGTGTTAAGACTCCTAAGTACTGGTCCCTCGATTTTTGTAGTACTTACTATCTCTCATTATTGAAATCTTCTTTTGTAAGGCAAACAGGTCTGGTTCAGAGAGGGAAGAATCGGGCATTATTGTTTCGGGTAATACAATATTGAGACAACATATCGGCTGTTGCGGAGGGTCCCCTTTTCCAACCTGCGAAAAATATCAGAAATTAAAGAAAAAGGAAAATCGTAATCTGTCGTCGAAAGAAAGCACGAATTAAAGGGTATCCACCTTTGCTTCCCTCATAAAAAGCAGTCTTCCGACGGAGTCGACATGAGGATCCTTAACTCGTACTGTAAAAGGCAAGCGATTTTCTCTAAAGGCTTTGAATCCCAGCTGAAGTTGGTCTCCTGATTTCGTAACTGGTACCAAATTTCCAGCAAATTCTACAAATTGTGCTTTTCCTTCCAGCACCTGAAAATCGTGTTGGTTTCGCATTATTTTCTGAATGAACGTCAAAGTTTGTACGAAATATATGACGGAAAAGTTGCAAAAAATTTCCTCACCTCGACGTCTCTACTTTTGGCTATTTCGGTGAAATGTTCTTGGTGCTCCAAAGTCTTGTCTTCTTTGTCGTCGGTCATGCAGAACACTCGAAGTCTCGCCTCGAGTACGTCCACTCTCTTTGCAAAAACGACAAATCTATAAAAAAAATTTTAAAATTAATCAAAATCAGCCGTCAAACAGTACTTTCGATTTGCTTTGGGAACGCTTACTTTGCCATAAATGGTACGTGAATGGCCTCCCTGTAGAGTTCGGTTGCCATTTTGGTAGCTTCCCCAATATTCCGGCAGTCCATTAGCCAAAATCTGGCGGAAACGGTCGTCGTGAAGGAAACGCAGTCGTTGACGAACGTCAGCGGCGTCGATCCTGTTACATCCTCCCATTGTGCGCGAGACGTACCCCCTGGAAAAAAACACATCGAAAACTTGAAAATGAATCCTGGCGGGGCATTCTTTTAAAAAAAATATAACTTTCGAGACAGATCAGCACACAGCAAATTTAGTCATACTCGGACGCAGAAATTATAGAAATATTGCTAAGCTAAACAGCTTTAATGATATTAACTATCAAAAATATATCTTTTTCGAATACAATTACTAATATAAATATATATAACATCATTATTTATTTCTCATAAAACAATCAAAACAAACAAAACGCATCAGCAACAAATATAAAAATTCTTTGTGACCATACATAATTTATTAACATAAAATTAGAAATATGATTAAATCAACTTCAAATAAAGTTGGCAAAAGACCAACGGAAAACCGTTTAACAAATAACTAATTCATCATTAGATATTTTATATTGTTTATTAATGATAATAATAATAATAAAATACAAGAAAAAAAAATCTAAATTAGAACAATCTGAAACTAATGAACGTTTAGCGGAAACAAAATTAAAACTGAAAAATAAACTCACAAGCCAAGCAATAAAATTAATTTCATCGAAATATAAATCTAAGCTGTACGGTCCTATATTTTACACTGATAAAAAGGGTGGCCAGGGTGAAAATTAGACGGTATATCAATAAGAAGCAGATTTGTTTCAGAAAAGACCCTTTGAACATTTTAAATTTACAGTTTTAACCTAAAAAAATTTTATCAAAGCTAATTCTCTCATAAAAATAAGTAAATAAGTGGAAAAGTCGAATAAATGATAAAACTGTAAATTCTTTTTAATATAAAG
>JAOWBB010006707.1:0-19548 GCA_028565995.1 Ricinus marginatus
CCCCCCCCCCCCCCCCCCCACGAACAACTCGAACGAACTCGAAAAAATCGTTTAGAAATGGAAGAATTCCCCGACCAACAGAGAATATTGTCCACGATCAAAAAGACAGCATATTCTTTGATGACGCTTACGTTCGGAAAATATTAATAAAATTGAAGCTCGTGCCACAAGCGAACATCTAACGTTTTACGTATCTCTTTCCGAGTCAGAAATACACATTAACCTGACTTGATCCTTAACGCTGTCCAACTCTCTTCCCAAGGTACGTGGCACTCCTGCCGAAGCTTTTCCCTTCTAAACTTCGGAACTACATCGAAACCCTCATCACCCAACTTTATGGCCAATTGGTATATTTTCTTCTCGCGCTCGCTTTTCAGCCGGGCAACGTGTTCGAATAAGGAGCAATTTTTCTCCGGTGAAAAAATGTCCCGTACAAAAGGGTAAAATGTTCCTCGGCTGCATATTCGGTGACTCCAGGGTGAAATAAAGGCCTTGTGATTATCTTTGTTCGGAAAAAAAAATTTTCTATAAAGTCCGATGATAAGGCTCCGCTTAACTATTGAAATCCACGAGGTTTTCCTCCTGAAAAAATTTAATCTCCCTTTTTTTTCCCCCTCAGTCCGACACTGATTTCGCAGGGGCGTATTCTCTTAAAATTACTTTCCTACCGTAGCGTCTCTTACATTTCCGAGTGGCACCTAAAGGTTTCGGATTGCTTCGAAAATTCAGGGCAAGGCTTCATTTTTTTTTTTTTTCGACTTTCTTTTAAATGTAATAATTTGAAACGTTGGAATTAATGCAAAACAACGATTTTTAGCAGTTGACATCAAATCAGATTTCTCATATCAGATTGACGAGATGCGAACGTATCGCTTGTAACGCCTCGTCTGGCTCCGCTAAATCAAGCCCTCCTCAAGACCGGAACCACTTATAAATGAAACGGAAATCGCTGATCGAACAGATTGCAGCATCCGACCCATTGTTACAATTGACCGGGTAAAGTAGGATTTTTCTCGTGTCACTTTTGGTCCCGGCCACGAAAAAACAATGAAATCTTATTCATGATCCGTCTTTCACATTTATATACGATCATTAACTTAATGGATCGGAACCGAACCTTCGACTACTTCAGAAATTAAAAATGACCTCATGCTCTTAACATTTTCTCAGATAACATAAATGTAAATGCAGCAAATAAAGGAGTGTGTTAGCGTTCCGAAAGATTTTGTTTAGATGCGCGTGCGTGACATATGTATTTTAAAAGTGTAAAGGGTATATTTTGAAAATAATAAAATGTTTTATACATTTTCTCAGTTCTTTCGTGCAGTATTTTTTTTTTTTTTGAAAAATTCCCTCATTTAAATTAGCTATCTTATATCCGAAACCTAAATCAATTTCGCATGGGTTGAAATGAAAACATCATGATTTCTTTCTTATGAATAAAACCGTCATAATTAGGGGTGAAAAATTGTTTAGTTTTAATCGCTAATAAGATCTCTGGTTAATGAAAAAAAAATGGCGAAACAAACTCAGTACGAATTTATATCCACCTTCATTAAGTTATTAAGATCCAGGGTTCCAGAAAAACATTATCATAAACTATATTATATATTTCTACTGGTTTGATTTAAAACAGATTTCAAATCTCATTAAATCTTCACCATAAAAGTGTTGAAGTACCACATCAGTAGCAGAAGAAAATACACGAAAAACATAATAGAGAATCATTATCCTTGATTTAGCTAGGCTTTATTCTCTTGACATTTGCCAGAGAAATAAATCTTGAAGCTTTTTCACGATATATAGTTGAAAGCCATTCCGCGAGACAAAACGCGGAATGAATGCTTAACTTGGTGATGAATTATTTCATTGGGGCCGAACAAAGATTTTTCTTTAATTCATTTACCATTCGCAAACTCCTTCTCCCTCGGAGGAACCACCACCGAGAGGAAATTCAGTTGCCCTGCGTTAATGATGATGTTTCCCGTTCGAATTTCCCTTGCAACCCCCGGGCGACAGCGAGCGCTATCTTGATGTAAACCACCTTCCCCCGGATTACATGCACTTTCCTTTACTTACAAGTGTTTTGCAACTCTTTGCGAGACAACGAAACTTCCAATACCCTGAATAAACTTTGGAAATTCCATTTCACAGACAATATTCAATGCTAATGTGGGCAATTTTCTTAACTTTTCATTAAAAGCAGGCTCCGTTTGAACCTCAGCTGTACACGTCAACCACACACTTCATGTTCAAATATTCATCCATTTGTAGTACTCTCAGAATGACAGGCATTATCACCGTTCAGTCTGATATTATACGATTTTTAACAATTTATTCCGTGAACATGGAACCAAATTCATGCATTTTTATGCCGTCCAAAATGATTCTCTTTTTTTCTCATGCCAGCCTCTTCCTCCATTTATTATCTGCTTAAACATGCGAAAATCTCGGACTTTTGACTTGATTGAAGCAATGACAAATATAATTCTATTAAATCATGCCGAGCCGGAAGGCACAAACGGAAATAATGAAAACTGAAGTTTCAGACAATTTCAAAACAAATTATTCTTGTAAAAAAAGCTTTTCACGCAATATTCTGAGATTCCATCCTTTATATAGCTTGAGAACAGACAATCGGCCCAAGATATTCCATACACATAAAATAGTTTTCAATCAAATATAATATAATTTTTAGTGTTATCTTCACGAGCGGATGAAGAATTTACGATAATATCCCAATAGGGTGCATGCCATTAGGAAAATCACACTGTTGACATTTCCGTCATGTATTATCTAAGACATCAATAATATTATACCAACAAATTCCGTCAGCAGCAATAATTTTTTTAAACTTTTGCATTGTCACCTACCTGATAATTTAATTAACTTTCCGAATACTAATGGAAAATACTCCTTTAGTCATTTATTTTCGTCATGCTCATCAGTTTTTTTTTTTTTTTTTTTAGGGAGTTACAAATGCAAATAATTTTGCATTTGAGTATTAAATTTTGAGTGACAATCGGAAAGGAAAACAAACCATAAAAAGACTGGATTAAAAATTAATTTCTTGCGATATTGACGACGAAAAATTAAAGCCAGCGAAATCGTGTAATTTAACACTGATAATCGGAATTCTTTACGATGATATAAGCAATGCTTTGAAAGATTCTATTCAATGAGACGAAGCGTTTCCCAACTACCATCCCCGGTGCACTCCTATCCCATTATGCATTCAGATGGGCTGCGGGTTTCCCGGCTTGACGGGAGTCCTGAAGAAAAGCTTCCGTCTGCGGCTCAAGCGACAATTTTGTTTTTGTTCTCTCCTCACAAAGCGTTACGCTTTGTAATTTTTGAGGGCCGTTCTCAGGGAACTGCGCAAAGACACGAGAATATTTATCTACGAGAGATCTCGCAGATAAAAAGAGTCCAGAAATTTCCACTTTGACACCCTCAATAGGCCCTCAAACTTTTGCCCTCTGTCTCATGAATGTAATAGATAACTAATACATTTACTGCAAAACAGCGTCTCTTCTAACACATTTGATTAGCGTGCCGGATACTTTGGTTTACTGCCGCAAGAAGAATCTTTAGCAACGAAAATTAAAAGCCATTTTCAGACATTACGTTTTATATAAAGAAAGATAAATATGATTGAACTGTCATTGCGCATCAATAATTAACTCAGGATTAAGCTAAATTTTTTTCATTAGCAACATTAAATGTAAAAAATATATTCCAAATAATTATAAATCAAATATTTTTCAAATATTAAAAAATAACTCATACGGGGTAATGAATGCTATTAATAAATTTCCATAACTCAATAACGGTTTGAGATAGATTGAAACCAATTCTCCTGAAGGCATAAGAAAACCTCTATTTGTATATATCTACTGTTATGTATCTATTAGTAGTCGAAGATAATCAAAGAAGATTGAAGTTTTTATTACAATCATATCTAGAAAGCTTCAAGTCCCACTTTACAGGAGAACATCATTATATTTCACTTACTTATATTGAGCTAAACGAGAAAAATTTCATTGAAGTATTCTGCTAATACTTTATAGTTATGGTGCAAATTTGATATAATTAAATTAGTCTCAAAGTGCATTAATCATAATTTTAGTTGGCACTATCGTTATTTCGGAAATAAGAAGGGTAAATAGATTTTTCACTCACAGTCTTATATTTATGATTTAGATAAAAAAACGAGTTTAAAAAATTTTATTCAAGATAAATTGGAAGATGGATATAAATAATAATAATCTGGAAAAGTTTTAAATTATTATTCACTGGTAGATGTAAACCGAAATAAAAGAAGTTATATCAAAATATTTTTCTTTTTCTGAATTTATCATTATTAATACATAAATGAATAAGTGAAATCCCCAGCATATGAAGGTTTAATTCCTCGATGCTAGGTCTGAAGAAGGAAAAAGCCATTTCTGGTTCTTTCTTCCATTAGTTATACAAAGAAAATTTGTTTCTGTTTTGCCTTTGTCAAAAACTTGAAAATTCTCAAATCTTCCTGATCATCGTTGCTTTGAAACAAACTTCAGAGATTATTATCGTTCAGAACGAAATTACCAATTTACAAGAAGAAAAATCTTCTTTTACCACGTTGTAATATTGAAAATTTGAATTTTCAATTGGCTTGGCGCTGACATTGGGACACATACGTAAATAATGGAAATTTATTGAATTGAATAAAAGTTATTGGTGATTAAAATAAAAAACAATACCAAAGTGACGAAAGGTTTTTCAACATTTTTTAAGTATTGCTTTGCTTAGCAATGTCTGTGGTAAATCATTCCAGATTCCTTAAAGTTTTAAACCTCACAGGCCAACCCTTAAGTTATACAGATCCTTAGACCGATAGCCTTAGACCTTCTGGTCTATGTCTTGAGATCTTGAAATTTTTAACTTAACTGATGACTTTTTTGTCACCATCATCAATCCAAATTATACCCTGGCCGGCTTCAATGGAGTGCTGGACTTTATTCATAAATCAATTTACCAGGTTAAGAGAGAATTCATTTTTTTCATTTATTTACTCGCCGGAAATATTATTTTCGATTAAAACCAAACACATTTAACATGAATTTTAAAGTAGTATAAATACAAATGTTGTCCCACGGCAGGTTATTTTATTAGCAAACTAATAGTAAATGACCATTGTACATGAATGTTTTATTGTAGCTAAATCGCTCCGCAATTCTTGCTGTTAACTGTGGTTTTTCAAACTTTATCCGGCTTTGTCGTACTTTTAAAAAAAAATAACATTCACCGTATAATGGTTTTCTACATGGAATTAAAATACTAAAGGATGAAGTCGGTGGCTGCTAACCAACGGTTGTTTTAAAAACTGAATCATGAAAAATTAAAATGAGAAACAACTCACCGACTGATATTATGAGAACTCATTAAATTTTAGTTTTCACTTTGTCCTGCAAAACAAGAGAGAGATATACAACGTTACACAACGTTAACGCATAGGTTCAACTGTATTACAAAAAATCTAAATGAAAACTAATTTTATATTAGTTAATTAACCTGTTTTTGTGCATATTTCCATTTATTAATATTATTTATATATTATTTAATAAATATGCAAATTAATATAATTTTTGCTTATTCTTTATATAATTTTTCCTTTTTTTTCATATTCATTTATTTTATACATTATTAATTTAATTAAATTATTTTACCACAGTTATGAATGTATAACGTAAACCAGTTTTTTGTCCAAATTAATTGTTAAACTTCATCTTTCACGAAAAACTTTAAAACATATATATGTTAGTCGCTTTTTTTTCTACATATATTGTAGTTGGGAGGCGTAAAATCCATAACATTCGGGCAGGATGAAATTTCATAAGATTAATAAATAAAGTAAATTTGTGTAGATTATGTAATTTTTCGGATTCATCCATATCGGATCTGAATTCACACGCTGCAAAACATCATTGTGATTTAGCATAAATCGAACACTAAATCAATCAGCGATACTTAACAAAATGAAAAAAATAAAAATATTCCTTCAATGAACAAGACGAAAAAGCAGTTCTGTACAAAGATTAAACTGAGCGATTCTTTATTCACGACAAGGAAATTACTGATCGAAGTCGAAAGACACTGCAATGAATGCCTTTGTGCCAGGTCGTGGATTTATCCACGCGTTCTATTAATGGAGGACCACATTTGTTCTTGCTCTTTTCGTAAAATTTATTGTAATCAGCGCAAAAGCAGCTCCTAATGCCAGCCTCCTCTGTGCGACGAGGATATCACTGCATTAGATAACCGGTACAGGAAGAACAGTGTAACTTGCTTTCCTCTGCTGCCACGTCGCACACGCCATTACGCAAACAGGAGTGCGCTGTCTCAGGATTTTACCTCCGGGAAAAAGTTACAAAAAGAGTCGGATCAGGTGTCTGAAACTTTCTTGCGAAATTGGAGAATCACTTTCCCGAAAAAAAGATTTCAAAAATGGAAAATTGAAGGAAATTAATTTGAACTATTTATGTTATTCTCATGGCATCAGCATTTGCCCATGACACTTTCACGTTCCTATTTGGTCGTTAAATCTCCCATCAAACTTATTTTTCTATTTCGCACGCCTCGAAAACCTTTCTAAATATTTCAGTTTCTGCCAAATTTAAATCTAAATCGATTCTTGCCCTCTTATTACGTGCTCGAATGAAATTACATTATCCTTTTTGTGTAGGATTTTCAAAATTTTTTGAACGCAGGCTTTTTGCGTTATTTTACATAAATTCTAGTTGCTGTTTATGTTAAATACCGCCGTGCGGCATTAAATTCATATTTTTCAACTTCTGCACGAAAAAAGAGCATTAATTTTGTAGTTGTAAATGTAACAAAGATGGTAAGAAAATCATTTTCTGTACTGAAAAAAATGGAAATTTTTTTTTTTTTTTTTTTAACGTGAAGATTCATAAGAAATTATTTATAAAATTTCATGCACTTTGAAATATGAGTAAAAGGATGCTCAAGCATTGAAGAGTATCTTAGCTTCGAAAACTGAAAATGAAACTGCACGGCAGAGGGACTTAATTATGATTACTCCGAAGAATAGATTCCGGTACTGAATATAAATAACTCGAAGCTGTGGTATTAAAATGACGAGAAGAATTGAAAGATAACCAAAGGAATTTTGGGTAGGAAGGCGAGGAATTTTAAGTATTGGGAAGACGTAGAAAGCATTCATGATGAAGAAATTTTATATTTTAGATAGAGAAAAACCATCAGGGGATATGAAAGCTAAATTTAAACCCGTTAATATGAAAGGATGCAACAGGAGCAATTTTTAAGTATTCTTGCGTAGACTCCTTATTTCAAATGAGTCGAAGGAACTCTCATATTTTGAAAATGAAATGAGATTTGCTTTATTAACAGAACATTCACCTTCCTTAAAACCATTAAAAGCGATTGATAAATTTGGTCGGCGACCCAAAAGTTTTTTCCCAACAGGAGAAGTTTCTTAACTTGCCAGAATTTAACCTATCACCCCGACTGCGATTTTCAGTTTTAATTTTCGTACAGATTACATCAACGGGAACTTTGTTTCCATTCGGATGCTGCAGTTTATGTTGCAAAATATCAAATCTGCGACTAAAGAGCTTACCTACCTCGCTTTAAGGCTTTACTATAAAACATAGCAGGAGATGAAATTTAAGTAATCCGAAAAATAATGTTGAAAGATCAAGTTTATTATTAATAATAAAATTAAATTTCTTTTTTTCGATTAGGTCTCTATTTCAGATTATTTTACATGATCCTTAAAATCGGATGAATCAACATTTTGAATGGGAATGCGATTTTTCAAAACGGAAACCCGGCTTTGCTTGAGATTATTCTGTGGCAAAATAATTACAAGATTGGGTATATGAACGGGTAAATAAAGATGAATTTCGACAGCAGCTCCGGCAATAGACTCTTTTTATGTGGACATTAAAACAGAACGCGTGAAGCTTATTGTCAGTATGCAACCAAAACAAATGAACAGAATTCGCATTATGCTGTCATATTTTAAATTGCCGATAACGCTCACAAAGGATTTCGTGCAATTTTGATTTTCCTAAGACTTTAGGATGCAACTGTGACATTTCCCGTGCAATTTTGACATTTCCTAAGATTTTTCGGAAGAATAAGAATCCGATCCGTCAAAATATTTTAATTTGCCAAAAAAAAAAATAAAGGCACAATCGAACAGATAAGATTCTGCTGTTTCCACATGTTTATGCAGTGGGTGTTTAAAATTAAATAAAAATAAGATATTAACTGTTTAAATGTCTTTATCTTATCCTTTCGAAATTACTTTCCTTTGGAGAAACCCACCACTTTCCTCTGGAGAAGTAAAAGTGCTCTTTATAAAAGAAAAGCAAATGATTTACGGTCATCCCTTAAAAAAAGCGTTGAAACAAGGAGTTTTACAGCTACATTTTAGATGGCCTACAGTCAAGGTCGTTAACAGCATTATATCTCAGCCAAAAGCTATATTTGTTTTAATATATCTTTCTCTTTTTCAAAGCTTTTCAGCATCCCAGACACCTTAAACCTTTTTTGACTAATGTATCCCTAGGAAGAGCCATAAAAATTGCGGCCAAAACAATAAGCCACTTCAGTTTTCGGATCACAGGTAAATATCCATTACACATCCCCGACGTTTAATAACGTAACTCGTTTGTTATACAGCCGGATTAAGATCGAAAAATGCCAAGGAGAGTTATACAAAAATATTCTAAATTCATAAATTTAAATGCTCAATTCTGCGTTTAAACCCAAGTGCATGGGGAAAGCGTTTGGGAGGTTTTCAAGCGGAAAATATATATCAATTTTGTTGATATATTAAAACCCTCGAAAGCAGTAAAGTTTTATATGGTGCTTAAGGAAAAAAGGTCGTAGTGAAAGGTCACGGTTTTAGAATTATAACTTTTCTTTGGTGATTTTCCCAATCCACATGTAAAAGTGTCTCAAAGGAAAATTTTTAATGTTACTCGCGCACAAAGAAACTTAACGAAGAATTTTTTGTGAATGTTTTACTTTCTGCATTAAAAGTACTATTGATGTCAAAAGAACATTTGTAAATATTAGATCAAATATTAAATTGCTAATGCTGGAGGTTAACATAGCAATGAAAGAATTTTCTCTGAGGATTTGCTTTTACGTGTAATATTTGACCCATTTTATGCACATTTTCTTTTATTTATATCCATAATTTTTTTAATATATAATATAAATATGGAAAAGAATTGCTTTTGTATATAAAATATTTGCATGGTAAGAAAAATCTGTTGGACCTTAATAAATTCAGAATGGTATTCAGGTATATGCTAACCAAGTAAATCATGAAAAAGTAAAAATTAAGTAATTGTGGCGCATGCTAACAACATAAATTGAAAGCTCTTTCAAAATATACAAAATTATTTTCTTCCTCTATTTTTAACGAATCGTATTCCAATTCTAGTTCGATTCATGTATTAGATCCTGAATCAGACCGTACCGCCAAGTATTAATTTAAACTTCAGGTTAATCGCAATAAAGATTGAGTAATAACTCGTACGAAAAGGAAGTATAAAGGAGCTTAGAGTGATCACTGAAATGAACAAATGGTAAAGTCTAGGTAAAATTTTTTATTTTAATAAAACCTGAAAATTAAATCAAACTGTATTTACTTTAATTTGATCTCTCAAAATATCGATAAGCTTTGGGTCAATATACTCCATTCGTATCACGATCTCCGCAAATATCAATAAACTTCCACAGTTTTCTAAATAAATATGTTTTTAATATCAAGTATGATTTTATTTGCATTATTTGCAATTTTGATTTTTTTCAGTTCCTAAAATTCATTGATTAGCTAATTGTATTGTGATAATAAAAGCATTTATGTAGCAAAAGCTCGCAAAAATGCTTCAGAAAAGATCTTTTTGATTTTTCATATTAACCTCTAGACATAATCTTTTTTAATTTTCAATGAAAATATATTAAAGCTAATACAGCATGTACATATCGTCTTCATTCTTAGTTGAATTTCTCTATAATTAAAATAATTCTGCGCAGGTAAAAGAAAAAAATATGATCTTTATAGATACTCACTAAGATGAGAGAATCTGACGCGAAATCTGTATGAGTAGTTTTAAGTAAAACGTATGTTAAACCTTGTTGAAAATCTTGTTACTTAATTTGGTGTGTCACTCGGGGAAACGCGTCGATTCCTATTCCAAATAATAAAAAAAATTTTTATTAGTCCACAGAAGGTAACATATCCGTTGTATAAAAACATCGTTTATTGTTTAGGTAGATTATCCTTTGTGCATAATAACATATGTCCAAGATATCAACATTTTTCTCTCGCGATCAAAAATAACGCGCAATGAAAAATTCAAAATCCCAGAAAATTTTACGAAAACTGAATTAAATATATTGATTTCGATACAATTGCTTTCATATAAAGAACATTAATGTTTCCAAATGAATCAAATTTACAAAATATATACATTTAAATTTTCTTATACAAAAACTATAATATAAAATTATATTGTATACTTATGTGAACATAAACGTTTCTTTTTAAAAATTTCTTAAAAGAAAATTGTTGACTGCAAAAAAATTCATATTAAACTAATTTTATTTTATAATTTATAACTTATTATTATAATTATAACTTATTATTAAACTTTTAAAATTATTTAATTCAAAAAAAATTCAATTTTTTAAATACTTTTTCGAAATTTTTTGACTTTTAATAAGAGAAAATAAAACTTATTGTGTCAGTCAGTCATATCGTTTATAAATTTAGAAATTTGATTTTTTTTTATTTTTTCCCCCAATTTCTCAATATATATATTGTTTATTTCAGTCGCTATTCAAGCCAAAAATTTACGATTAAATATTAATTCTTTTATTACAAACTGCATTCCATACAAAGGCACAGTGAGATAAAATAACTCGTTTTTAATTTAAAAACAGTTTCAAAAGATGAAACTTATTTTTCTGTATATGAGATGCACGTACAGATGTTTACACATCCCTTTCTCTTGCTAAATTCAGAGGAAAATAAAAAGTACGGTCTGAATTCTTTTCAGTATTAAATAATAAAAATTCGGTCTTTGCCTCCATTTATGAATCTTTTTCTCTTTTCGACTTTAAATATGCATCTCAGTTTGGATCTTTCAACAAGCCTCGATTTGAAATTCTGTAAAACGCGACGAGAGTCAGAGATAACACACTGCAGAATACACGTCTCTAAAGTGAAACGCAACAAACATATCTTCAATATTGAAATTGGTACTAATTACCATATCGGGCCTTTTTTCTCAACGGGGACAGAAAAATATTACAAACGTTAACATTTGCCTTTTGCTTGCGTCCGCAATCCGATGTATGAATAATGGTTTTGCGATCAATCCAATGATTGATAGAATTGCGTACTCGCGGATTAATGACTCCCAACTGACGTGCTTCGATGAACAGAGAGGAGAAGAATGATCGTCCCGAGGGATCCCGGTCGTGCAGAGACATTCCTCAAGTTGTGCAAGAAACAATTATGTTTTACGGCTTGACCGGTCTCGAGAAAGATTCGATTTTGCGTGCCCGACGAGCGCACATAAAGAAGACGCCTCGTTTTTCGAGCGGAGAAGCGACCGAAGCGGTTCTCGCTCGCAGGAATCGCACGCGATGGAAACCGCATCGAGGTACGGAGGAAGGCAGAAACCCGTCCGGACAGGGAGAGAGCGACGGCCGGAATTAATCGCGGAATATCCGATTTACGGCCCGCCGTCGATGCGATCTCGGCGGCATCGAACATTTCCAGATTTTCACCATTCCACTTTCCAGTTCAGCCATCGATTGATGACTCGTTTGCAAAAAAAAAAAATTTTTTTATCTTTTTGTTTCGTTTGCTCCGGATCTTTTTCACGCCTTTCACCGCATAAACACCGTTCGGGACGCGGATCGCGGGATGGAGTGGGTCCGACGGCGGGGAGCGCTGAAAAAGTCACGGCGAATATTTCGCTGACGAAATCAGAAACGGGGAAAAAAAAAACTCCAAAAAGTGGCAAAAAAAAAAAAATATGACAAAGCAAAAAATCGTATGGATGACTATAAAGGAAAGTAGCGAAAAAAAGTTGTCTCCGTATCTCATCGCCCGCTGATGCAAAAGAAGGCTCTCGAGAACATTGCGAGTGCACCTCGCGAAGATATCGAACACATAAAAGGAAAACTATCACCTAGCAAATAGACCGAAAAGCGTGCCAATCGCGAAAGCTTCTTTAGATAAGGCGAAAAATCGCGTCTCGGATACTTCGAAAGCGAATTTTATTCAATACCGGAGCAAAGGTTCCTTCGACGTCAGATAAGAAAGCCGTCATTGTCCCGATCGCTCCGCGCCGCTGCATTCAGCAGCAGCCCTTAAACGGTTCCGGTTACGAAGTGAGGGCACACACGAAGAAAAGGTCGCTCTTACCAGGCTCGGGGCACAACCATTCGGTCCGTATCAAAAAGAAGCTCAGCATGCGCAGGTCTCTGCAGGATACCATTTTGTCATTGTTTTTTCCAACGGGACGCCGAAGGAGAGTGAACGGCACCAAAGTTCCCTGGCAATAAAATTCTGCCATTATAAATCTCGGAACGTGGAAATTTGAGCGGCGCCCGGTGCAGGATTCGATCCCCGTACCTGGCAGGCTCCGTTATCCCGCCGTTGGAAAGGGCACCGCCGGCGAACAGGTTGCGGAGAGCGTCGTTCACCGGTGCTGTGGGCCCTGAATATTTTCTCCTCCTCGAGGCAGAGTAATCCAACCATGGTCAAATCATTTGGAACCGATCAACAAGTTTCCGCTGCGAAATTAATTCAGAACGTTACCGGTAGCTTCAAACGAAATCGCATCTTCATGTATCCTCAGACTTGCTCCTTTTTTTTCCGATATCAAACCCCCGTATTAAGGAACCGCCCGGGGCAAGGGAAGCTTTTCGCTTTGAAAATCATCGTCTTAATATTAAGCGAGAAAAGAAAAAAGAAATTTCCACGCTGTGCAAATTTGATGAAAGTGACAAAAAGTTTTGAATCATTAATGTATTTAAGTTGGGTCCTTTTGACTGGTGCTGCTTTTCTCTTTTTTTTTTTTTTAAAAAAATAATGATTTTTAATGGAAATCGCGATGAGATTCCCCTTTAGCAGGTTTCGGGATTTCAAAAACGCCGCCGGAAACACGCGATCTAAATGCTGAACATTCAATTTTTACATGCATAAAAGGCAAATTAGCAAAGGAGCGGAATTGCGCCTTATTTTTCACCGCAGCCGCAGCACAGAGAGTCGTCCACTCCGCGAGAAAAGTACAGCGCGTTAATGGCGAATTATGTAACGTGGCGTGGATCAAAAATTATATAAATGTATTTAAAAAAAAAAAAAGATTTTCGCAGGTATCATAGGAAAAAAAAGAATGGCCGAGGCTCCGTTCAGGTCCGGGACTCGGTTTTTGGGGGAACGGGCGAGAAACCGGCGATACAAAACTCTGTCGGTAAAGACGTGAAAATTCCGAAAAATATTTCTTCATTTAAAAAGTGTGAGCCCTCAGCGGGTTTAGGTTTAAATTATATCCAAAGTTTTCAATAGGTCCTCCACAGTGAATTGGCGGCAACCACGAAAGTTCTTCTCCGCACCTTTCCCAAAAATTCCCTAAGAGTCGTTGTTATTTGCCCTGTTAATTCACTAATAAAAATTCTGTTCAATTTCTCAGTCGGTAAACATGAATCTCTCCTTCGCAATAAAATCAAAATTGTAGTTAATTTATAACTTAGTCATACGAAAAAACAATAAGTGAGCCAAAGCAGCCTTAGAATCCGTCTTCAGTTATACATTTTACTGATTCTACATTAGGTTTTATTCTTTTACGTTTAAAGAAAATCATGTAAAAATAATTTTTTCATGAAAACTTAACGACTAAGTCGTTTAATATGGGATTATTTTAATGAACTAATCATAAATATAAATGTATAATTAAAAAAGCTATTCGTTTGTAAATGTTTAAATTGCGCATGATGATTGGAGTATGCACACTGGAAATTTTATATGCGAACATTATTTCAATTTTTTTTCAATCGAATTATTTTATATTTTTATTATGAAATATTTTTTCATTAATTTTTCATTAATAGTTTATTTAAAAAATGACTATTATTTTATTAATATTGGTATACTATAAATTTTGCAAAACCAGATTTTACGCTTCTTAAATCCTAACTCCCTTAAACTTTAGGAAAAAAAATGGCAACAATTTTGAAACTAGGTTTTACTTAAATTTACTGAGTGATTTTTTAAAAATTGTTTGCATATTGAAGATTGGTTTTTCATTTAGCATCACAACAGGTTAACATTATTATGAATTATTCTTACTGGTATGAAAATATTTATAAAATTAATCGTAAAGCCAAAATTTATATATTTGAAAAAAATGTCACCTTTTTCATTGCTTTTATATAATAAAACTTATTGGTACATTTAAAGTTAGGTTCGCACATTTTTCATATTTGCCAAACTTAATTCTAAGTTTCCGAATTTGCTTTCCGTTTTACAGAAATATAAAACGATGAGAACATGAAAAAAACAATCGCAACATAATGTCTTAACAACTGAAAAAAAAAGGAACATGATATATTACCCTGTTTCAGAACCAATTTTGCGGCTTTCAAAATGATCTTTTTTACAGTGATTCCACTTTAAGTGGAAAAAAAAAATTAATTTTAAACTTGTGAAACGCTGCTATACATTTTGTAAAAGTTTTGACCGGAAGACTTTTTGATTAATTAGATTTTGAAACGCTTTAAACGGGATATACAAGTTGAGCAATTTCTTCATATTATTACGATTTCAAAACACACAATTTTTTATCTTTCTTCCTATGCTGAATCCCGCAGTGAAGCATAAGTAAGGAACGAGGACGCCGAAATGAAAATGGAAATCTGCGAATTATAAGTTTCGACAGAAGGAGTGGAATAATTATTTGCCAATTATCCTTTTTCCCTCGCCTTTCTTGGGGAGCTTTTTAAAAGATGAAATAAGCTCTTATGAAAGACGAAATCCGCTTCGAAAAAAGGGAAAAGAAAAATGCGGTAGGGGTGAGAATGTAACAACCCTGCCGAGCCGAGCAAAGCCCAAGTCGTATCAGAATCGTTTTGTGCTTTCGCGGCTCAAAGTGATGCCGTGAAGAAAATAGAAAAATGTAAGTAAAGCCCATAACTGAGGGAAAAGAGAGACTAATGAGAAATTAATCCACTCCAAAACAATATGTGCGTGTCTCTGTTGCCCCACACGGCAGCGACCTGCGTTTTGCCAACATGCAACCTGGTGAAAAATCTTGAAATTTGCTGCTTTTCGGTTTTTGCAATTGGAGATTTTTGGAGAATGAGACATCTTCACTGGGTAGCAATTTTCACACTAATTGCAAAATGGCAAAACAAATTGTTTTGTTACATTAGTTTTGCACTAAGGAGAAATAAAAAAACAAAGTTTTAAAACATTCAATATAAATTTCCATCGTGTATTGAGCAAAATCTCATTAAGTCGTTAAAAAAAAAAAAAAAAATTAAAATAAAGAGGAAAACATGACGAAGTGTGAGATATATTAATAACAATAATAATAATAAAACAGTCGCTATATCTAAGACGAAGCTTACATGTGAAATGTTCTGCTCCAAGTTGTACAGACATGTGATTTTGCTATCTCTGTTACATCTCCATTCGTATCACCGATTGTTTACTTATTCAGTTGAGATCTCTGAAATTGTAATCGCATATCGTTGAAGTTTTTATGTCGCGCAATGTAACGCATGATTTAAAGAAACAGCTTCTCATCCGTCTTCTGTGAAGAATTCAGCATCACATAAAAATCTCCGATGCATGTGTAAGAGGCGAAATTCTCGAAGGTTTGCCAGCGGACGTGGAAACAGAAGGAAAAATTCGTGCGCTTCTTGGTTGTTACCGAACTTGTGGCTTTAGTGGTTTAAAAAAAAAAAAAAAATACTTCGACATCACTTTTTAAAAGAAAAAAGCCTTTCCTCCGTTGGTTAACAATTCCTGTTGAGTCCCAGTCTTCGAAATCCAATGCATCCCTGAGGTATTCGAGAGCCGCTTTTAAATTTCTGCTGTCATTACCTCAGCATATCAGCCGAGAAGCTTTAGGATTCGACCCCAACCCTAACCATTCGAACAATACTTTGTTATAAGGACCGCGAATATCGACAAATTCGAACGTTTCATCGCGAATTTGGTTTCTGAAAGGGAAAAAAAAAATGTCATTTCTGGAAAAAGTAATAAGATTCAGAATAATCTCCTATATCAAAGAATATGTTATATTTAATTTTATGAAGAAGAGAATTTTATAGTCCCTTTATAAGGGGCTATGAAATTTATCAAACATTTGTCTTAGAGATGAGATTTTTAAAGTTTTAATAGGGAAAATTTTCTCACCGGCTTACAGTCCATTAGTAACATATTAATGTAAAACAAAGAAAATGCTGATGATGGACTGTAAAAATTAGAGGTATTTATTTTAATGGAGAAAAAAATTGCCTCCGTACGGTAACTAGTGAAAATTCAAATTTTTGTAATAGATAAAACCGAGGTTTAACTTAGATGATTTGATATAATTCTCATGCTGAGGTCTAAAAAAATTTTTTATTTTTACATTGAACAAAAATCTGCTGAAAGTTGCTCGAGAAGATTAAGAAACAAATTTTTTAAATCGTGATTTACTTACAGTAATTTAAGTTTGTTCATAATCCAGTGTTACATCGTTAGGAATTTAAAAAATTTTATTTTTTTTGAAAGATTCATAAATGCCTCGGATTAAATAATGAAATAATTCTCAGATTTATGTTAATTTTAGTTGCAACTTTATGGTGTTTTTAAATGAAGAAATTAAATAAATCAAAGCCATTTGAAGGAGCAGTTTTTTTTAAAAGGTATTTAGAAAGGAAACAATGAAATTCATTGTGAAAGATATTATAGAGAATCCAAATCGTTTTGTAAACTTTTTTTTTTTTTTTGCATTGCTAATATCTTGAACAGTATGAAATATAAATGGAAATTATTTGATGGTCATTAGCTTCATTGTATTACCATTTTTTAAACTTCCACGAGTAAAAGCAAAAATCTTTAATCAACATTAATAAAATGCAACTTTAATTATGGATTAAAAAACGAAAAGGGATCCGGGTGAAATTCTGAATTATAAAACAATTTTTTTTTATTAAAACTTACGGGTTCTCGACTTGTTTTAACATAATGTTTAAAAAGCGTGTGTGCATTGGGTGGTCAGCTCCTGCATTGAACAGGGAACGAGGGAACATTAATATCAATTTTGAAGCAGTCCCCCGTTTCTGTCCTGCGATCATGTCCGAAAATTTCCTTTTTCCTTCGTAACTTAAAACGCAATTTCATGATATTTCTGAATTTTTCCCGTTATGAATGAAGTTGTTTGTCATCCATACTCATGCAACTTTTTCATATTTTAGTTCCTGCACGTGAAGAATTTCTCCTTCTTTCCAGCCTGAAACCTAGGGAAAGACGGTTACCGCTCGCAGTGTTGCTCACAATGAGTTTCTCTCGAAAAGCGATTACCACACTCAAGATGGAAGTGTCGAAGTCCCTCGGTCAATAACGGCTCCTCTGGCAAGATATCAAAGAGATTTAACTTTTTGTAACTGGGAGAAACGATCTAAGAATTCCATTCCGAGTTTAGGGAAAATCCGAAATATTCCACGTTCACCATCAATATTTTGATCACCTCAACTGCAACGCACGAGAAACATCTCCGAAAGCGAGGTAGGAAACAAAGCGGACATCGGAACGATTTATTTCACGAGGCGCTGGAGGAGAATACAGAAATGTGGGACCTCGGCCAATAAGAAATAATGTGCAGGTAAAAAATATTTCACTGAATCTAACGACGGTTCGTTTTGTTGTAAAATGAATTTGAAAGCCGAAATTCTAGACAAAACTCTTAAAGGCACGGCACTAATGGAAAACCAGGAAAGGTGATGCTCCAAATTCATATAATCTGACGACGAAACATAATATTTCAATAAATGCGTCTAATGAATATCTTTAAAAAAAAAAAAAAATCGTAAGCTGTTACCCTGCAACCAAACTTTACGTCTCATTCATACTGTAATTTTTGAGCAAAACGATGCTGCTGAATGGAAGAACGGAGCCGAATGAAAACCTGAAGCCCGCTGCCTACGATTTCTTTGTGGAAATCGCAAACGCAGGGAATTATTTAAGAAATCGCTGCCCAGTAAAAATACAGGTTTATGTACTCATTTCGCTCTGTCTGCTTCACTTTTCCTTCCTTTATATATTTTAGATCTGCCTTTTTATTAGTATTTGATACCATTTCATTTACATTTCAAAAGACGAAGTTTGGCCATTAACTTACATTGTACAGACCAAGTTAGAAAAATTGTAAAGCATATAAATTACCGGCCAAAATGGTGAATTAGTTAATGGATAATCACAATTCTTTTTCTGATTATAATGCATCTCAAACTATATTTGCCTACCTTTTCGTATGAAAATAAAAGAAAAAATTATTGGAAACAATGAAGTGGAAATAAAAAAAAAAACTTTGATGAAAGGAATTTTTGCGGTAAATATAGATAAAAAGTAAATAAAAATTTAGTTCAAAATATTTAAAAAGTATTTTGAAATATTCCGAATCATTATATATATATATTTTTTAATGTGTGAAGGTCATGTATTTTCCGTTTTTTATTCACGTTTTCAAAACTCGAATTTAATGATATTTCGAAGATATCACAAATCTTATCCAACTAGAAAAATCCAACTTTATCATCACCGGCATTTAATAACGAAAGCATGATGGAAATTCCAAAAACGTATAATATACATAAGTTTTTTTGAGACTTATATATTATAATTAATTTTTATATTAACATATAATTTTTATATTATTATATATTACATATTTATATATTAATATATAATTTTTTTGAGACTTTCATATCAATTTTCTTATTCGCTAATGAACCTTTTCCATTCTAAAACCATCAAAAGTTCCAATTTCTCGCTCAGTTATTATTCTACTCGTCGAAGGATTGATCCCCGATACGGATTTCATCGGTTAATCAAATATTCTCCTTTATTCAAATGCATCGAAAAACTAGTTTACGCTCTCATTATATATCATTTCTTCGTATTTAGCATCTCATATAACTTGCGACTGGATAAATAATGTTACGCAATGTAATTTATCTTTCAGTTTTCTACCTCATTTTTCGCGTCAGGTATTTTTTCTTTCTTTTTTTTACATTACAACAGTTTTAAACCATACGAATTTATTGTTTAATGTAAAGAGCCTTTATATCTTTTTCGATTAATATTCAATACGAAATTTCATTCCTTTCTTTCGTTTGATTTACGTTGGCCGGTGGAAAAGAAAAAGGTTACAATATCTACAAAAATTTTGGGGTTGTAATTTATTTTTATAAAAAAAAAAAAAAAAAAAAAAA
>JAOWBB010006708.1:0-19541 GCA_028565995.1 Ricinus marginatus
TTTTTTTTTTTTTTTTTTTTTTTTTTTAAAAACTTGAAAATCGAGAATTGCATTCGTACAAAACGCTTTATACATATGCATAATATATATATATATATATATTTTTTTTGAATCTACCTGAAAGAAATCTTTTGGCGATTGTTTTGAAAATCGTGTTCAAAATGTAAACGCGAAAGCTTCATTATTTTTATTTGAAGCATAAAACATTGGTAAACTGTCCGTCGGAATGGGTAAATTAATAGCTTTTAAAAAAAATACATAAAAGGATAGCAAAAAAATCACTATCTGGCAATTTTACAGTCTCTGAGGAACATAAACTGCCATTAAAAATTTAACGTACCAGGATATAAGTACTTGCCAGATGGGAAATAAAGAAAATGCTTCGGTTTAGAGTCGAATTGTGCTTCGATCTTGCCACACGCATCATTCACGCACGCACATGCACATAACACGCAATTTTTGATCTTATTGGAAGGCACAGAATTTTCTTTGCAGAAGATAAATTTACGAGCGGGGGAGGGAGGGAGGGCGAAACACCTTTTACTTATTAATATTGTCAATAAATTAAAATTTACACGTTATCCAGATTTATTGGAAAATTTTATGTATATAAACATATATATATATTTTAGACATATATATGTATAAAATTAAAGTCATAGGAAATTTATCTACTGGAGAATTATTCGTATTACACATCATTTACACGTTTACAGATGAAATTCTGAAAAAAAGAAAAAAAATAAAAATGAAATAGCGACTGCGGGCACTGAACTGCCAAAAAAATAAAAAAAAATAAAAAAAAAAAGTCGCACAAAAATGGGTCTCTGACTATTTTTCAGAGACTTTCAAATTTGTCTTTCAGGGTGCGCCGATGCAGACGACATCGTCGAAGGATTTTAAAACGCGAGGAACCAAAAAATTTTCTGTTGTGCCTGCACTGCGGGGGGACGGAGAGCAGAATTTCATTTCGAAAATATGAGCAACAATTCTGAGGAACTTCTTCCACTCGCAATTAACCTAACGTGGGTACGTAGAAATCATTATAAGAACACATTATACGCGAGCTTTGCGGGGGAGTTTTCTTTTCTCACAATTCGAGAAACTCGTTTTCAACGTCAATGCAACCCCCCCCCCCCCCAAAAAAAAGATCCTAAGCAGGCTCCGAGTCTCGATAATATAATCATTTGTACGGAAAACGTTTTAAATTCCGTCTTATGGGTATGGGTATGGGTATGGATGAGTGTGTGTGTGTGTGTGTGTGTGTGTGTGTGTGTGTGTGTGTGTGTGTGTGTGTGTGTGAATATTTAGACTGAATATCGAGAAAGAGCCAAAACTTTTTTGATTCTCATAAGCATCATCACTATAAGCATCATCACTTGTAAGTTTTTTCTTTGTGGGTAGCTTTTACACTTCGAATAACTATCTCAGTCGTGAATCGTGTTGATTCTAACAGGGTTGGGAGATTTACGACCAGCCGAAATGGAGGCTGAAGGCTTTCGGCATTAGAGAGGATAAACATTACATAAACTTTATAAAAGGGACTCAAGTGAAGGATTCGAGTTTGATTAACACCGGCAGGCTATGAATGAAATAAGCTCGGTCACTGTATGGTCTCAACCGGGTGGGACCACACAAGCATGTAAGGTGATTAAATGCCCCATCTTAGGTTTTGGGCTAAAAAGGTTTTGAGAGCCACACGAAAGAGGCGACTAGCATGGGTCATCGAATGTCGTTCAATCGGATTTTATTCCACGATCCTTAGACATTTCAAATTTCGTTAATTCCGCAGTTATTGTCACAACTTCACCTTAAACCTAAATATTTATTTAAATTCCGCGACAAAGCGAATCCAAAGTTAAAGGCGGATTTAGATTTTTGATGCAGCATCATCGCTTTGAAAGTTAATTGAATTCATTCACACTGATTACCCCTTTATACAAATAGACGTAACCCTTTCCCCTTAAAAAAAATCTTTTTTTTTTTTCATTTTCCTTTTTCCGTTTTCCTTTTTCTTCAATGAGGTTACGTGTTAGGTCATCGAGACTGGGATTCTTCCTTTTTCAAAAGTGCCGGCGAAGAAGGTTGATGATGCGGAGGGGGTAAATAACTCCCCACACCGTACAGTTTTGCCCTCTGTTCTTCTTCTTCCGATCTGTACGGTACCAGAGGATTATACCTCAGCAGCGGATCCAAGCTGAAACAACGAAGGCAAAGTCAAAGTCGAGGAATCCGAGCCGTGGGTGGGAGGGAGATTCACCTGAGGTTCAGCTTTCCTCCGTTCGTACCGGTAGCCGTAAGGATCTCCTCCCGGAGGCGGAGGCCATGCCGGAGGTGCGAAATGTGGTGCCAGAGGGGGCGGTCTAAGGCCCGGATGTCTTCCCAGACTGTAGGGATGAGGCGGATACGGCGCTCCCGGTCCCGTCCGACCCAGCATCACCACGTCCTCTTCTTTAACTGTAAAAGGTTCGAACAACAAATGTCAGAGGCGGCGGTGAAACGGGATTAACCATAAATCCCGCCAGGGGAAACTTCTGCCTACCCGGCCTCGGTTCCTCCTTCATTTCTCCGTTCCGAACGGGTGACCTCTCTCGCACTTTGCTCAATCTCTCGAGCTCCCTTCGTTCTATTTCCCTTCTTTCCTTTTCGCGTCTCTCCCTTTCGGCTTCCAATTTTCTCTTCTCCTCTCGCTCCCTCCTCTCTCTGTCTCTCTCCCTGTTCGAACAGAAAGCAAATTAGCATTAAACGCCGATCAATGTTATTTATTTATTCATGGCTTATTCCTTGGGGTAACAAAATTATTTCCTGAAATTTGAATGAAGATAATGAAAAGTCTCTCGTAAGCGACAAGCGTTCAAGAGGGAAGCTCAAACTTTGTTCTAATCATCATTTACAGTTAACAAAGAAGTCTTAATTTTAATTTGAAATTACCTTTCTTCTCGTTCTCTCCTAATTCGCTCCTTTTCGCGCTCCCTTTCCCTCTCCCTTTCACGCTCTCTCTCCTCCAGCTCTCTCCTGTCCATGGCCGTAGGTTCCGGCTTCAGAGACCACGGAGACGAACCGACTGGAAACACTCCCGGACCTCGCAATCTGAGACGAGAAAAACCCATGAGCTTCCGCTTAGCGGTCAGTCGAAAAATTCAAACGTCACAAGCGGCAAACGAATTTACCTCCACGGGTCATGCACGGTCGGCAGCGATCCAATCGGAGGTATGTCGCGAGACGGGAACCCTGCTATGCCGGGAAAGGTCGACGGAGGAGCACCGAAGCTTCCAACCGGTGGGTACCTTCCGAAGGGGGAAACCGTGGAGCCTGAAACGATGCATAAAGTTGCAATTCCGTTTCCGTTTTCGGGACGCTCGCTCCGGAAAAAAATTGTGCGCGCAATTTACCGATGTGAGGAGGCGGAGGCAGAAAACCGGGAGGATATCCGGCGAGGTCGTGCCTGGGCCCCGGGGGAGGAGGAAACAAGTGCCCGGGGGGCCTCAGGAGGGTATCCTTGGTCGGAGCTCCCAGTCCCGGCTTGCTCTCTGCCGTTTGCTTCTGCTGGTGGTGGTAGATCTCCCACGCCACTCTCACGTGCATCGCGTTCCATTTGCCGGTTTTCTGCAAGCGAACAAATCAATTAAACGAGCCGCAATTTATTATCGAGGAATGGATGAAATGCGTTACGAGGCATTTCGGCGATTTACCCATTTCGCCGCAATTTAATCATTACATAACCGCATATAAATAAATTAATACGTTGGGGAAAAAAAAGAAGTATTAAAAAAAAAAAAAAGTTGATGAATTAGCTGTTTTACATAATTAATAGATGCTGCACGTGTAATAATCTGCAACGTTCATTACGACCTTTTTTTTTCGTGTTCGGAATATATTAAACTCAATTAATTTACTTTTTATAATATCAAGTTTTCATAAGTAACGATGATGGCAACTCAAGCCTATCCCGGGTTATTATAAGCGGTTAACCGGGGGAAATGTATATCGAGAGCGGTCGAGGAGGGAAACACGTCCGGTTAATTACAATGGGCGGGGCCCGATCAAGTATAATTACCGTAATAGTTATAAAGTGTAAATGGGATGGGACGGGGCGAAGGTTTCGCATGTCCGAAGATGGTGGCCCCTGCGAGTTAAATTTTATCCGCGCAGCAGATCTCCCAAATGACGGAAAATTCCTCGATGGGGATGACGCTTTTTCCGATCGTGGTAACTCTTCCGTAGGGGGCGAGCGGTCCGTCCCCGCACTCCAAGACCCGGAAATGAAGGGGGCGCAAGAGGGAGGCGCGGTTTGGCGCGCGCGCTCTCGCTCCAGAGGGCGGGGAGAGAAAAGCGGCGAAAATCGAAACTTGTAATTTTGTCGAAAACGCCGGGGGATTGGGCGCAAACGCGGGGCGCGTGGAAACCCCCAACACCAAATCAATCCTTAAAAGGATAACTTAAACAACGCAGCGAGAAAGGGAAATTGAGTTTAATTTATCGCTTTAATAAAAGAAAAACCAAACTCCGGGAATTAACGGAGTGGTGCGGGGTTGGGGGCGGGAGAAGGCAGATAACATGGGAGTTGAAATATTGCATCCAAACGATTGCTCTTTACCCGACAATTTTGTTAATTTTAATTACTCTCGCGGCGCGTTTTGTGCCTGCGAAAGCGCGGGGTCAATTTCGGAGCCCTTTTTGCGGGGCCCCGTGAAAAAACGCTTTCCGTGGCGGGAGGGATGCACCGGGCAGGGCATTAATTAGTGGAAAAAACTTCGAAAGCGGACCCGGGGCAGGGGACGGGGAAAGAAAAATAAACAAATTCTTTCCTAATTTTCGCAAAATTTATTCCGCTTTTCCTTTCGTTTGGCTCCGTCTCGAAAAAAAATTGTTAATTGCCTTGTAATTTGTGCAATGTTTTTAGATTTTAATCCACCGCCTGCGTGAACCCGTCGTTTCCCGTCGGATGTGATAAAAAATTCTTCGGGCAGGGAAATTGGGAATGATTTCACGTCGCGGGAGGAGCGAAAAATCTTTGAAAAAATTACTCGAACCGAAATCCACGGTTGCCCCTTGTTTAAAAAAGGCGGAAACCTTTCACGTGCAATTTTCCTTGTATTTTCTTATTAATTAATACTGTACAGGTACATGCACGTGTGTATTTGAACGCCATTTATGGAAATAAGTCGGGGAATAATTAATTTATATGTATATATATAGTGTTGGAAAGGAATAATCGCGTATGCCATTAGGACTACGAGTTTTATCGGGATTAAGTGTGTGCAGTTATCGATGTCATTTTTTCAATAAAGCCTAATCTCTAATTCATCGTATGAAATTAAAATATATATATATATGTGCCTGCATTCGTTTTTGATGCAATAAAATCCAGAAATCGGCCTTTACTCCCACTGGTTAATGTTTAAACTCCGGACGAATTTATCCGGCATATTTTCGATGTTACCGAGTGTTTCGCCCGGTTTATTTAGATTTACGGTGCGGAAAGTTATTTAAAACCGCTTTTGAAAGTCCGTCGACGTGAGCTTTTCTTTCTCGGTCACGGCGTGGGTCGAAGCCGAGGGATGGACGGGGAGGAAGCGGCAAAAACGGCGAAATGGTAATTTTCATCTCCGGGCATGCGAGAAAAAATAATCGGGCAAGCCGTCAAAATCGCGGTTCGAGACCGGGCTCCGGCGAGGTTGGGAAATCCTTTTTGACGCGGCAAGCGGCAATTTTTACAAATGGCTGCTCTCAGCCAGACAAATGCTCTTAGGCCGTGTTTATATAAAAGCGGAGGGGATCATCATTTTATTAGGCTTTAACAATGATCCGAATTCCAAAGCTCCTCCGCATCATTTATTAAAACCTCCCCCGACCGGGAAATCTGCATTCCGACTCCGACTGCGTTAGTTAATCTCTCGGCAGCCCGCAAAACGCGTCCCGTTTTCCCGTCGCGCCGCGGCGAATCGCCGCCGGGAATCTTCGCGTCACGTGACTCTATCAGAACGACAACGGCGAGACGTTCGCAAAACCCGGCAAAAACCTTCGATTATCTCGGACCGGGCCCGAGACGGCAAGCGCCGGCACCGAAAGGACCGTAAAATTCGGCATTTAAGCAAAAACGGTAATTGAAAGCTTTAATATAAACCGACAACTTCACTAATTAACGACCGCAATTAAAAAATGTTAAGGAGAGTGAAAAGGAGAAAATGATTTTTTAATCGAAGGTGTTAAATCGAGGTCGGGGCAGGTACGGAGGAAGGCACGGAGAAGAAGCGTTTAACGACTGCTGCTCCTCCCGGTTGCCTTGCGCAAGGTGTTAACCAGCCCTACCGTAAAAAACCCATTCAAAATGAATTTAAATTAATTTTTTTTTTTCTTAATTTACATCGCCCGACGACTCGTGCAATTTGCGGAGCGGTTTCCCTTGCATGTATTTAACGTTCCATTATATCCCGGAACGAGAGAATAAAATCGGGTTTTATCGCAATCGCAGCTCACGGTAAGGTTTTTTTTTTCTTTTTTCGATTTTTGCCGGCGTAGTGGAAGGATCGAAAAAAACCGGTGAGCGAATGGGAGATCGAGCCGAGGATCGTTCGACGGTCAGGCGTTGGCAACACTGACGAAAATCCCTTTCCTTCCCCCTCCCTCCTTCGTTTTGGCGCGAATCTCCGAGGCCGAGCCACCTTCGAAGAACTGCGGCATCGTTTTATACTTTTTGACTTCGCATCGGTACGAATCTGTTTTCTCTTTTCTTTTTTTTTCTCTCGCCGTTTCCAAAATTAAAAGATGTCTCGCGTCCAACAGCCGAGGTTAATTCCTTCTTTTTTTCGTTTTCCTCGTTCTTGTCGCAAGAGAATCGGAATATTTAAGACCGAACCAAGCGGGAGGGGGGAAAGGAGGAGGAAAGGAAAAAAAAAAAACGCGGTCGTGCCAAGCCATAAACATTCGGGAAAAGATTCGTGGGACGAAACATTAGGAAACTTTGATAAATAAGAATATTATGAAGCGGATCCTTTCTGGAAAACCGAGTTTAACGTTTAAAAAAAAAAAAAAAAGAAAGAAAAAAAACCGAGATAATCTGAATTCTCTTTGGAGTGCTTTTGAGGGCCTTTTACGGAATGAAAGTAAACATTTTTGATCATCGTTTTACATTCTTATCGTGCGACACGTTTTTCATTCATTCGAGCCTATTTACACGACTTTTTGTTATCTTCCCCGATATCGCGCGTTATTTCAAATACATAACTCGAATCGTCCGACGCGGCGGACAATCAAAATCACGGCTTTCAGCGACGAAGCGAAAGAAAAATAAAATAAATAAATAAATCAATAAAAAAATAAATGAGGTGAAACGTACCACAATTCTAGATTTGGACGTGTCGCCAATGTGCTGAAAAATTAAAATAAAAGGCTGGATGAGCAACAAAAAACGAAAAAAGTAAATGCTGGTGCCACGTGTGCGGGGAAACCAAAGGAGGGCGTGTTGCGCGCGTGATACCGGGGACGGGAAAAATTTCTCCCCCGAAGGGAAACAAAGACGCCTCGAACGAAGAGGTCTGCAATCAATCGCAATCGGATGCCAATTTTCAAGGCGCTTACCTTCGCGGTGAAGGTTGGCAGATGTGACGGAGGCGCGAACGGTGTGGAAGGAAGACCCGGACCCATGATCCCCGGCGAAAACCCGGGATAGCTGGCCAGGCCCAGATTGCCCCTGTAAAACGGAGAATCCACTCCTCCAAGTTTAGGTATGTCTTTAAACAGGGGAGGAGGAAACAAAGACGGCGTTTGGTGCTGATGCACGTGGGTGTGCTGATGCTGGTGATGATGCATTTCCGTCCGAAGAAACGCTGGTGCCACGCCCAGGGATCTCTCCTGCGACGCCAGAAACCGATTGTCCAGTTCGCGCCTGAGAAGATCCGCTTGGTCTGGAGGAACAAAAAAAAAAAAGAAATCGCTTTAAGCCCTGGGAGTTCGGCGGAGACGTTCGCGTCGAAAGCCGGAAGCACTTACTTGTCTGGAACAAAGATTCGGCGGAAAACGGTGCCGGGCCGGGTGGTCCTGCCGGAGGAGGCAGGGGCGGCGCGAACATCGGAGGAGGAAAGTTCGGAGGATGAATCGAAGGCCTCGTCGGTGCCTGTCCGGGAGTGCTCACCCAAACCGGATTTTTGGCGAACGGCGACGGGTTGGGCAGACTAGAAGATGGGGCCGAGTTGAAAGGAGACGCAGCGGGAGCGCCGCTGACGGGCGTCACGCTCCCCCGGCTGAGGCTGCTAACGTTACTGCTGCAGATAAAATTTACGCGATTAAATCAGTCGAATTTTTCGAAGGCGCCGACGGCGGAAGCAGGCCGCCTCACGTACCTGTAGCTATCGCGTTCTCTCGTGGGACTGTGACCTCTGGGAGAGTGGCTTCTTCCGACAACCGGCGTCGTTAGGATGTCCCTGTGACTGGTCGTGGTGCCGGTGGTGATTATGCTGCTCGCGGTCGTCACCACGGCACCGGCCGTCACCGGAGGTTGCGGTTTAGACACTGGAGATCCAACGCTGGAAATCTAAAAGTGAAAATAAGTAGGGGCTCAAGTCCCGCCGGAGAGTTTCGTGCGCGAGAGGGGGACGGAAGTGACGCAAATCACGAACCGTTCCGTCGTGCTCCGCTAACGGAAAGAACGCGGCTCCCCGCTCCTCGACCGTCCGAACGGCGGCTCCCCGGCTCCCGCAACACGCGCAGCATCGTGACCAACGCAAAAATCGCGTTCGCTTTCCGCGTTTTCCACAGGGCGTGCTTTTGACTTGTTAAAAACTTTTCACCGTTTTCGCATATAAATGAAAGCGATATGCATCAGCTAAAAAATGGGTTAAACCATCCCTTTCCACCCCCTTTTAAACTGAAATTAAATGAATGAAAATTTCTTTTCCTTTTTTTTTCCCCCCCGTTTTAATTCGAAAACCTTTTTGCTTTACGATATCGTAAAGGGGAACCGCGCGCATTGTGGTCGTTTTGCCTCGCATTTAATATCGGATTTTCAAACGGAGAATTTCCAGAGCCATTTCGGCCGGACTCCCGTTGTCCGCGGCAACGGGTTGGACCGGGAGAGCGCGGCGGGTGAGACTACGTTAAAACACGTGAATTTTCCGTTCGCGGAGGTGGAAAAACTTCCCTTTTCGATGCCCCCGTTATCGGCTTCCGCCGGAGGAAAAGGCAAAAGCTCAACACCGGCGACTCTTCGCTGCGGGTCCTTTCCGCGTTCTTCCGCATCCGGCCGGGGAGCCGGGAACGTTTTCCGAGGCGGCACACGGCTCGGAGCAAAATTCCGGGAGCCGTTTCATTCGCCTCCCCCCACCCCCCACCCCCCGCCGGGAGATCCGGGTCGGAAGCAGCGGCCCGAAGCGTTCGCAACGCCGCGGCTCCTTTGCCCCGGGCGAACGACGCCGGAGGTTCAAAGCGCCCGTTCATCCCGCGAACGGTAACCTACGCGTTCAATTATCGACCGACGGTAATCTCTTGTAAAGTACGCATCGTAATTATTTATAATCGTTCCCGGTTTTAAAAAAAATTGTACAAGTTTTAATTTTTTTTTCCACCATCTACTTTTTCACGGAGTCTTAACGATAAATTAACCGATTTAATTTGTATTTTATAAAGTTGACCGTGGAAGTTTTTTTCCTTTTTTTTCGCCACCGCAAATCCCTTTAAGGCAATTTTTCCCGGAGAAATGGATAAACCGTCAATTTAATCGAACGCGTACAAGTTCTCACAGATGCATGCAGTTTTTCATTCCCGCGCAATTATAGTGGAACACAAGAGGAATGTTGATTGCGTTTAATGTTTTACAATTTTTGGCCGATTAATTTTTTTCTTTTTTTTTCCTCTCTTCATTTTTTCTTCTTATCTTGGGGGGGGGGGGGAAATGAAAAAGCCTTTGCAAGACACCTCCCGCTGTCAGACCCGATTCGAGCTCGGAAATTGCTTTTCCCGGCGTATTGGGCGGTGCGGAAAGCGACCGTTTTGAGAGCGGCGTCCCGCGGACCCGGTGGAGGGATGAAAAGGGTAACCCCTTTCAGTCGCGGCGGTGAAAAAAAAAAAAAAAGGAAAAATAATTTCTGGGCGCGGGGGTGGCCCGTCGAATGCGATCCCAATCCGCATTCGATCGCTTTTCGTTTAACAAGATTAAGAATCGGAAACGAATAACGGAAAATTGGCCAAATTACCATTCCGCGCTTCCCGATATTTATCTAGCTTGTTTGATTCATTGTGTAAACCATCGGAAAAGCGATTTCGCCTGTTTGACTTTTCGTGCTGTAAACCACTTCAAACTTAATCACGGGAAACTTGAAGAAAAGTGAGCATTCCCCTTGGAAAAAGGCTCCTCGGAAAGCGGGCAACAATTTTTTTTTTTTTTTTTAATAATTTCGCTCCCAATTCTCCGGTTCCATTGTTTCCCTCCCGAAAGCAATTAGCTCTACCTTCTCAGACTGTTTACCCAAGGAGAAACGGCAGCAGAGAGAGAGAGAGAGAGAGAAATCAAGGGAAAACTCACTTCAGCTAGTTACGTTTTCTTCCGATTCTCCCTTTAATTCCCGACTAATGCTTAAAACAATTAGAAATTATTACAATCAGATTTGTTTCCCATTTTCTGATTCAACAGGTTTCTTAAGTGCGAATTCCGCGGCGTCACACGGGCGGAACGTCAAAGCTGCGAGTGGGGGGGGGGAAGGGGGGAGGGTGCGCCGAGAACGAGGACCGGAAAACCCGAATTTCGAACTCGGGGGGATGGGGGGGCGGAAGTGGAAAATCGATAGCCGGGCGGTCCCCGCGGCCCGCATCGAACGGATTCTCGACCGCCGCCTCCCGAATCAAGGGCCACCCCCGTTTTCGCCCTCGCACGTAAACGGGGAAATTTTCATCGGAACCCTCGCTCTGGAAGAAGAAAAGAAGTTAACAAGTCGCAAAAGATCTAACACACGATTTGGCCAACGTCAAGCCTTGCGCCTTGCACAATCCGAACACAAAGAAACCCAATCTCATGAAATTTAATGCAATCCAACCTGTACTTTAATAATCACAATGGCGGACGAATTAAGTACTATTTATGAGTTTTCGCTATTAAAAAAAAAAAAAAAAAAATTAATTGCACGCCCGGGGGTAACGTCTTAATCGAGCGCGGCATACGAAGAGCGGGTTGTCGCCGATGCGCGAATGCGGAAAAAAGCCACCGGACGATCGAGTCGGGGAAAGCCGCAAGCTGCTGCCCTGCAGGAGACGTCACAAAAATTCCATTAGAGCCTGATGTAACGCTGAAAACTGAGATGCGCAATTAAAATTTCATTTCATTTAACGATGAAACTGCAGATTTGGTAACGGCAAGGGTGGGAACGTGTTCGCCTGCTTCATTCAAAATTGATTACAACAAAGGCTCGTTCTTTAAAAAAAAAAAAAAAAAAAAAAAAAAAACACAAATGGGAGAATGCAATTTCGACGCCGCAAAAGCGGAAAAGCCGCAGTCATTCTGAAAGTAAATACATTTTCCCGCGACGCGACTCGGCACCGAATGCAGTTGCATCGCTAAAGCCCTCCCGATACCGTCCAGAAGGATCGCGACCTGAAAATCGAAAGCAAATGCGTAAGCTTACCGGAGGATCTATCCTCGGCGGAAGGTAGGGGCTGTGCTGAAGCGTCGAGCTGTATGGAGCGTACAGAGGCGGATACGGCGGATAAGGTGCACCTGTAATGGGAAGCGTATACCCTGCGTGAATGCCGGGACTTCCCGGTCCCGCCGGACCGCCGTGGTTGAGCAGATTTCCCGAAGGCATTCCGGGATGCAAGGACAGCGGGGGATGATTCCCGACTGTCGATCCCGCCGTGACGCTCGGTGGTCCGGGATGCGGAGGTATCGACGCTGACGATGCCACTGCGGTGGTGGAGGTAGCCGGAGTCGACGCTGGCGAAGCCGTCGTCACCGTCGCCGCCGTGGGAGCGGTCACGGTGGTCGGAGTCAGCCTGCCGTGAACTGACGCGTGACTAGGAGCGTGATTAGGATGTCCCGTATGGGAAGCTACCGGCGTGTTCGTCCGTGGTCCCGGTTGGTTGTTCGGCACCGCCGAGGATGAGTTACTGGGAGGGCGAGGGGGATTGGACAGGTGACTAACGGAGTGGATTGCCGGATGGGGAGGAATCCCCGCCGTGGTTGCGGGGTTTGAAAGACCGAGGGTAGTGGGGGTGTTACTTGAAAGGCTTGAATTCGTTACCGAAAGGTTCGCGATCGCCGACGAGGAATTCGAGCTTGAGATCACAGGAGAAGCACTGGTGGTCGTGGAGGACGTCGAGGAAGGACGAGTGGAACTGGGCAGTCCCGGATTGTGAAGGACCATGGGTTTCTTCGGAGGCATTTGGGAGCCGTGCACGGGTCCCATGTTGTGGGACGGCAGTCCCGGATTGTGTATGGACGTGTGCGTCCTCACTGGATTGGGATACATGTGATTCGCGTGGAGATTCTTTATGGGCATGGAGTTGCTTCCGGGATGGACAGCCTGAGGGTGGGGAGGATTGTTGGGAAGGGCGGGACTGTGGCTGTGCGAACCGGGAGGGGCGGAATTAGGAATGGCGGGACCATGGGCCGGACTACTCACCGGAGCGTGGGCTATGGACACGTCTCTTTCCATTCTTCCTTTGTCCATTAATCCGGGTGCGTGAGCATCCATTCTTTTATCTAAACTATTAGGTGCGTGAACTATGTTTTCCAACCGTTTGTCTATTTGCCCGGGGGCATTTTCTAACGTCCTTTTGTCTATGTGACTTGGCACCACTGGACTATCCATTCTTCCTTTGTCGAGTAAGTGCACCGGCAACACGTCCATCCGCGACTTATCTAAAAGAACACTATCAAGGCGAGTTTTATCCAGATGGATGTTTTTATCCAGGTGAATGCCGTCGATTCGATTTTTCTCCAAGTGCATCCCTTCGATCCGGGCCTTGTCCAAATGGTTCAGATGACCGTCGAGTCTTTTCTCTAGGTTGTTGACCAAATGCTGATGAGTATTGGCATCGAGTCTCTTGCTTTCTAAGTGAGTATTACTTTCCAGCCTTTTGTCGAGAACCTGCGAGTTCGCATCCAGTCGGGTCGCGACTTCCGCTCGCGATTTGTCGCCGGGGTTCGATTCGAGTCTCGTGTTGGCATCCAGTCTTGGAGGAAGGGAGTCGAGCCTCGGCTTCGCGGTCCTGTCGCCGTCTAATCTCTCGTCCAAATGCGGGGGCTGGAAGTGAGGAAACGCTGCGGCCGCCGGATTTCTGGTGCTTGCCGTGAGGCCGTTCGGCTGATGCACGGGAGCGGGGGCCGTGGCCGCCGGGCTCGGACTGGGCCGAACGCCACTGTTGGGAGGCGATCCGATACCGTTCGTAAGTGGCGTGGTTTGAGGGGCACCCGTTTCGGGCAATTCATCTGCAAACAAGCATCCAATTAGTCATTTTTTGAAACGAGGGGAAAAAAAAAAATAATATGGAAATGATCCAAACAGGTTTTCGGGGGCGATACACTCCCGAAGCATCCGCACGAACAGCGAAAGCATGTTCGGTATGCTAAACGGCTTAAGCAAACAAAATTTACGGTTGACGAAAGAAGGTATTAACTAATAATGGGAGGGACTCCGAGCTTTCCACCGGGAATAACGAAGGCCGTAAAAAAATCTGGAACATGTCGGTCGACGAGTTTTACGCTCCCGCTGCGGCAACCGCGACTTCCGGTCCGGATCTTTAACGAAACCGAGGGGCAGCGCCAAAATTCGACGGTGCCCCGCCGATTTCCGGTCTCCGATCGTCGACGGCCGACGCGGCCCCTTCGGGCGCGCCCCTTTGCGTTCGGTCGTGCCGAACGGCAAAATTTCCGAGCCCGCGCTTTCAAATTTCGCTCGTCGGGAGAAAAACGCCGGAGGGAAGGAAGAGCGGTCCCCGGCTGTCGGGACGTCGATGCGTGAAATCTCCTTGCGAAAGGGACTTACGTTTCCTAGGCGTGGAAGTTGGAGTTGCAGCGAACAGTGATCCGGCATCTGAACCCTGAAAATAAAAGAAATAAAAATAAAAATAGATTCATTGCAACCTCTCCTCCTCCTCCCCCCCCACTCCCCCCGGTTTTCCCCTCCCGGATCCTGCATCCAAATCGACGGGTTCGCGGAAACGGCAACAGAAAAACGTTTCCCGGATTGAGATAACGGGAATCGGGATCCGTCCCGCTCGAAAGCTCCTCCGTTCCTCGGCCCTCTGCGGCAGGGAGCTCGGAGAGGGTGAAAAGTGGAAGGATAACCGAGGAAAGGGAAACGGAGGAGCAAATAAAAAGAAGCGGCAAGGGCCGGAGGCGCGGGGGCAAGGAGAAGCGGCAAAAACTTGTGAAATCAATACCAAGACTCTGCCGGAGACGTCGCGGCCCATCTCGCTGCTGCTTCTTCTTCTTCTCCTCCTGCTTTTTTCTCTTCTTTTCTCCCGCAGTGATAAACGCCGGGTTTTTGTTCCTCCCCTAACCCCCTTCTGAAAAATCTTAAAGGGCAGCGTCACGGAATTTCGATCCCCTCGCTTGCCCCTACCTGCGGAGGGATGATTTATCCCCATCCGCATCCACTCTCCCGAATACCCGGTTTTTTATTTCGACGGTATGAAAAATTCAAAAAAAAAAAAAATAATGGGGGGGGGGGCCTTTATGATGAGATTAACGGGAAAATCGATTTCACGTGGAATTATTTAGATTCCGAACAAAGCTCCCGAACTGCAGTGTTTGGGGCAGGGAGAGGGAAAAGGAAAAAAAAAAAAAATCCAATTATCCACTTATGGCTACGATTCGATCGTGTAATGTATACCGGTCGCTGTCTTCGGTTGATATTTATATTCTCTCATGTAGAAGAGAAAAAAAAATAAAATAAAATAAAATCAAAATTCAACATTTGCCTTGGCAGCACGTTTAAGAAGCTCGGGACAGACCTGTCAACAGGTGCCCCGCAGCAGGACGTCAATTTATGCGAGGAAAAAAAAAAACAATCGGCGGGCGCCGTTCCCCCACGAGGTACCGAAAACCCACCCCCACGGCGACGGAACTGCCGAATTCCCGAGGTGCCGTCGGCCCGTATCGCCAACCTTGCAAACCGAAAATCCCGAGTGCGCAATGGAAACTTCGAGCCTCTCGAGCGGAGGAATCCGCACGACGACGCGGAACCTAAAGCTCCCGGTCAGGAATTTATTCTTTTTGTTTTTTTTTTTTTTTCTCGGGCGATCAACCCGATCCACAACATAATTTCATTATGCCAACCCGTTTTCAATTTATAATTGGGTTCGGTTTATTTATGAGCAAAATCATTTAAGACTAAAAATAATTGTCTTCGTATTGCCTTTCGGTAATAAAAATTTAACTTTTACAACCGGATTCGGTTTAATTTATGGCAGGATGCGAGGCAGTTCTGCGGGATATAATTATCTCGCGTGGCGAACGACAAAGGCACGGAAAAAGAAAACTCGCCGTCGAATGCGGCGGCGGGAAGCGGCAAACCGGAGGGGGGGGGATGGCGCACCGCGCCTTCCGCGGGGGTGCCGACGGGAAGCGGTGGCGATAACCGAACGGCGGAGAGGGGGAAGGGAAAAAAGCGAGGCGGAACGCATAGGAGAATGCAAGAATGCAAGGGAGAGGAAAAAAAAAAGGGAAGCGGAAGAAAAAGATGGATCGGCGAGAGGGAAGAAAAAGAAATTTATGGAAAATGCGAGGAAGACGATGGGATGAAGAAATAAAAATTCAACATGAAAAAAAAAAAAAAAAAAAAGAGGCAAAAAAAGGTTGGGAAAACTGAATGGGAGGAAAAGGAAAGGATCCCGGGGAAATGATTCCTAAATCACCTTTCCCCGGTTCCAGCGGAGGAGGGCAAAAAAAAAAAAAAATCTGGAAAATCACTTTTCTTTTGTGGTCAACCGTGACGCCAAAGGATTTCTCTTCCTCCTTTTCTTAAGGAGATTTATCGCAGATAAAGTGTGATTTCGGCTGATTTATAATACAAAAGACAACGCAGAATCCCGGGATAAAAACAGAATCCGCTTCCGTCCCCGAAATTTCCCTTCCCCCCTCCCCCTTCGTGCGCGAGCTCTCTCTCTCTCTCTCCCGCCTCCTCCTCGTTCTCCCGAAACTTCTGCGGCGCTGGCGAGCAGCAGCCAACAGCCATTTTCCCTATTACGAAATTTCTTCGGGGCTCATTTTTTCCCCGACGCTGCCTTTGCCAAACCCATTTAATGAAGTTATCTGGAATTGCTTTTTAAATTATCTGAAATTGGTGCTGTCGTGAAAGGAATAATTTCATCCGTGTTTTTGCCAAAATGCGATTTCACTTTGCGAAAGGGACGGCAAAAAAAAAAAAAAAGAAAGAATGGAGAGTTGGGGGGGCGGGGGCGAAGGCGGCTGCAGCAAAAAGCTGCGGACGAGCGCGCGGAGACCGGGTAGTCCCGCGCTCCCTCCGCGATGAGAGAGAGAGGAAGAGAAAAAACTTTGCGAGGAAGATAAATCAAAGGGAGAAAAAAAACAGACTTTGGACGACTGGAGAAAAGGAAAAAAAAAAAAAAAAAAAAGGAAAACTTTTCCGGGGAAAGATGTTCCTGAAATCCAGAATCGCAAAGTTGGGAAATGTTTTAATTATGGAAATATTCCTCGGAAGTTAAACGTTCATTTTTCATTTCTCTCTCCCCCCCATTTTTTTTTTTGCGCGCGCCCCCGGGAAAAAGAACCTGTGCGTCGGGTTCGGGGTTGCCTTTTCATCCCCTTTCCACTCACGAATCTCCGAGGTCGAGACGAGCAATTGACGCTCCATCAGATGGAAGCCATGCGACAAAGCACGGGGGCTCTCCCGGAAAGACCGGGAAAAACAGGATGGTAAAAAAAAAAAAAAAAATTAATTGCGGCAGGTGGGAAATGGCTGCCTGGGATCGCTCCAACTGCTGCGTGCGCCGGAAGTCGAAGCAAACGTCGCTGCTTAGGAAGGCGGGGGTCCGCGCTCTGCTGGAGCGAAGCGAACGCGCCCGCCGCCGCCGCATCCCGACGAACCTAATGAGGTTTTTCGAATCCTTCACCGCCCCCCCCCGAAGCTCCTTTGCGGAAAGGCAAAACCGAGCCTCTCACGGGCCCCCTCGATCGCCCCCCCAATCCGAAAAGGAAAAAAAAAATAATTTTGACTGCGTTCGGGAGCAATGTTTTAGAAAATAAACCGTATTTTGAATAGCTTTCTGGATAATTAAAAAAAATTACACTTATTCGTCACGTTTCCTCGTTTCATTTTCCAGAGCTCTAACCTTTTTGCACAAGTCGCTGCAAATTAATGCCTTCGCTCGGGCAGAAAACCTAAGGTCACGACGGGAATTACAATGAACCCAGGTAGGGGTGAAAAGGCAAACGGGGAACCGAGCCGCAGGGAACTTCGCATATTTTGCATGTCCTCGAGAGGAGAGAGACCGGAATTGCTCCGGCGCTGCAATAAAACGGGAGAATAAAAATTTTTATTTATCCCCGGCATGATGCGAGGCGATCGCGGCCGCTCGGCTCTGGCTCGCGCGGCGTTCGCGGGCGGCACCAAAAGAGCCTCGAACGACGCGAAGTGGAAAAAAAAAATTACGGAAATCGGAAGCTGCGGCGCCGATCACGACCGACGCGGCCACCTTCGTCTTCCTATCTGGAGTCGGTGGGGAAAGCGATGCTTGACCCGGTGTGCAACCGTCCTCGCGTCTCGTTCTCCCGGAAACGGAACGCTCCTAGGCAGCAGAACCGCTTGTTCCGCTCTCCCAGCAGCGGCTACAAATCAGCCGGGTCTACCGCGATGAACGTCAGCTCGGCTGCTGTCCTCGCCGCGATGCCAATAATTTGTTATTATTGTCTCTAACAAGCTCTCGCGTTAATTCTTTCAACACTTAATTAATTATAATTTAAAAAAAAAAAACGGAAAAAGCACCGAAATTGTGTACCTTACATTTCGCGATTCTCTTTGTGCGTTCCTCGACATTCTCTCGTTTCGTTGCGAAAACTGGCACGGGCGTGAGATCCGTTGCAAATGATGGTTTTCATTGAAAAAAAAAAAAAGGAGGAGCTTAGGTTAACGCAAAACTCATGGAATTAAAAGAAAAAAAAACGCAAATACAAGAGAGATAAAAACTCCGCATATTAACGGCAAGCCCTCAGACAAGATGAAAAATCACGATCCAAGAAGATCCCAACAACATTAAAACGTTGACAGCAGTAAAACGCATCACGTCAGGCTTCAGCAGCGGCACGAGATTCTCCACTGCTCGATACGATTGAGGGCCGGGCGTACCTTCGAACGCAGCAGAAGCTGCACCCTCCATAAAGGCCGGAAAAGAGGAAGACACTCCCGAATCGATATCGAGTCAATTATCCCTTCTAATGGAGCAATCGCCCCGAGAGAAGCGGCGCACAATTTAAAAGCGAACGAACGAACTCGTTTTAAAAAAAAAAAAAATCGGGAAATTACCGGAAAATTTCAGGCTCGCTCGATGCAACGGTGGCACCCGGCTGCGCGAATTCGTCCGTCTGACGCACACGGGTCTGCCGAATTTTCGCGCGGGAAGCGGAAGCTTAGGTGCGCGGAGCAAGCGGAAAACCTCCGCGCGGCAGAGAAAAAATAAAAAAAAAAAAAAAAGGAACGAAAGCGGCGACGCCGGTGGAGGGGGGTAAGGGGTGGGAACGCAAATAAGGGTCTAGGGGATGCCAAAGAGCGAAACACGAGGACCGATATTGGCGATGTGCAGCGTGGAATTCAATGAACCGTCCTCTCCAATGCTGGAACTTTTCTTTTTTTTACGCGAACCATATGTTCCGGTAATCGGCAAGTTTAACCGTGCATTAAGATACATTCCAATTTTTACTATTTCCATTCCTTCGGGGGGAGGTTGAAGGGGTGGCGGCGTAAGGACACCGTGAGGAAATATTTAAAAAAAAAAAAAAAAAAAAAAAAAAACAATCACGTCTTCCTCTCCTCCATATAATGTGCTCAAATGCAAATTAAACGCGTTAAAGCGTTCGCCTTCGGCAAAAAGTAACTCGCGGAATATGGAAAAACGTGTGCGTGCGCGCGGACAGCGCGCCGCCTCCTGGATAATGCGACGCGAGGTGAGCGCCCGAAAAAAGCGACGGGCGAAGCGCATCGGGGAGGCCTTCCCTTTCCGTCGAGCGCCGAGCGAAAAGTCAAAAATGAAAAATTCCCCGAGCAGGTGGGGGCCCCGGGTCCCAGACGCCGTGACTGATGAGCGCGGGACACGCGGGATCGCTGCGGCACCGCTCCGAAGACTCGCATCATTTGCCCGAATCTCCTCGGAGACGCTTTTTAAATGACGTATAAATTCAACCCGGATGACAACCAAGTCTCGCTCGAGGCGAAAGCTCCGCCGTAAATTTCACCCATCGGGAAGCTTTTTTTCAACGACTTCTCGCATCGTCGACCGTCAAAATGCTTGACAAACGTTAAATCGCTCTATTAATCACGGTACCCTTCCTTCGCCCCGCAATTACGTGCGATTGTGCGAGTCAAAGGATTGCACGC
>JAOWBB010006709.1:0-19471 GCA_028565995.1 Ricinus marginatus
TATTTAACTGTATTAGATTTTTATTTTAAAAATTTTATACATACTCAATTATTTCTAAACATTTTTTAAATTTTAAAAATCCAGTCTTTCAACCATGCAGGTCTTTTAAAATCCTCAAAGATAATAAATTTTGAATATTTTCCAATACTCATTTTTTTTGAGTTTTAAAACCTCCGCGTCATTTTGTCAAAAACTGATGAAAAATACACCGTGCTTATGTTGTTTATTGTCGAAAACATTCCCTATGATCAGACTGATCAACCTACTTAAAAAATATATACTAACCCCTCTAAAAGGAGTATTGGGAGGATACTGAAAATTGGGTCCAAAATTTACTGTTAATACTGTCGCCTTATACAATGAAATCGCCGGATAATAAGCTCCCTGATATACATCATCAAAAGCTAGCCCTTGACAAACACCGTTTTTATAAAAATATATTTTCGATCCTTTAAGCGGCGTAAGAGCTTTTAGTGCTTCGGCTATCTGATCTTTTTCTTCATAATACAGATGTGACTTAAATTTTACAAGTGGCTGAAACAAAATCATAAAAGAATTATATAGGAAAAAATAATGAATTACATATCTAAAAATAGACCTTAATTAATTTAACGGAATATTATTGTCGACAATACAAAAATTATAATTAGATCGAAAAATTTTATTAGCATATCATAACCATAATTGGTCTGAGAATCTTAAAAAAGTGAAAACGAAATTAAAACAGTTGAAAAAAATTATAAGCACAGCCTTATAATTTCTAAAATTGATTATCGTAAATTTCTAAATATGAGAAAATTCTTATTCCACATTTACTAATTATAAATTAAATACATATTCTTTTCATTAATTTATAATAATAAGAAACAAATTTTCAAATATTTATTCTTGCAGTTTCAAAATCTATGAAATATTTTCTGCTAGTGTACTGTAGAAATCTACAATATAATACTATCCAGCAGTAAAAAAATTAAAAATTGTCGCTACTGAAAATATTAATAATTTTTTAATGAAAAACTCTTCCATTCTCAAAAAAATTATGATCCTTATGCAGATATTAAGAAAAAGTGTATTTACAGAGACTAAATTTGAAAAAAAATACATTTCCATTTAAAATGAAATTTATGGCAGAGTACTATACCTAACGATTCACTATTATAACATATTATTACCCTATCTTTTTTGTATGTTTGCGGTAAATATTGAAGGCCTGACTTTTCCGGTAAAACAATCATAAAACCAAGCGTGTCTCCTAAGCCATAACCTTCTGAATAGTGTTTCCCATGACTTTCATGGAATCTTGTTCCTTTTAATGATCTCCAAGAATAGCCGAATTTATCGTAGCCAACAGGTGCCTAGAAGTAAGAATTAAAAGATAACAAATTTTTCATTTAAGTGCAATAAATTATTTTAAATTAAAAAAAAAACAAAACCTGTAAATTCGCATATTCTTGAGCCCATCCGAGCCTTAAAGCACCACCATCTGGTATCTCCTTAACTGTTGCTTCCCAATACCAAGTTCCTCTCATCACAGAATGTGTTGCTCTTAACATACAATAACCTTTATCACCAGTGCATGTTAGACGATCTTCCGACACTTTAATTTGAGGTGCTCTGTCATGCAAAGCCAGCAAAACAGTGCTGGGAATCACTGCTCGATATAGCCATGGTGGGATAGGTTTACCAGCCCAGTCAGGACTCTCGTCGAACTCCTAAAATAATTTTAATTTTACTAGTATTATAATAAAGGTATAAAGAATGCATATATTTTTATGATTCTTGTGTTCCAAAAAGTGAATTTAGGTTTTTAGTTTAGTAAAACCTTATATTTTTCTATTTTACTTTATGATATATACTTCATGAATTTACAGTTTTCAATTTGTCCAAAATGTTGACTTTTTCTAATTATCGACAGTTTGATACCTACTTGTCTGAAAGGAGCATGAGGATCCGGCTCAGCAAGAATGTATCGATAACCATCTTTGTTGTGGGGATGTTCCAATGGATAACCGTGAGCTGGTAATTTTGGGATAGCATCACTACCTGCGCCTCTACCTTTTTTAATAGGTCCGCTTGAATCAGTCGGTAATTTTCTCTTGGATCTCCCTTTAGTTGGCACAACTAGAACATTAAAAAAAATTTCTATATGTTGAAATAAAAAATGAAATTTGCGATCAATAGTTGCCTAGAGCATAATCGAATTAATGCGAACCTGAATATTAATGATTAAAATAATAATAATAAGTATTAAAAACTTAATAATGATTTTAACTCAACGTATAACGATAAATACTTACTGAGGTATAATTAATTAATTTAAAAATATTTTGATCTCTTATTTCATAAAATTAAAGTAACAGAACAGATTAAAATAGTAAAACAACAAATAATAATCTAGTAGATTACGCATTATAAATCTTAAACGATTGATTAAAAAACATTTCAAATTTACATTACAATGATAAACATCGAAATTTTTATTTGCATCTGACTGAAAAAAAAGATAGTCAAAAGTTAAATATGAGTTTGTAAATGATCTAGGTGATCATTTAATAAATTAAAATTGAAATTTGTAAATTAAGATTTAAATTTTACCCTCATTCTGTTTCATTGTCCCTGTTTTACCCATTGTTTCATAAGATGGTCTGATTTGCGTTAATTCCGAATTTAGTAGACCAAAACAAATTCCGTCAGGAGTTTCTTCGTGTTTAAACAACGTACCGGTCTCCTTCGTTAGAGCTCTTAATATCTATCAGAACAAATATATTTGATTAATTTTTGGCACACAAAAATATTGAGAAAGAAATAATTTATTAAATAATTTTTTTTTATTTAAATAATTCCATTACTTATTCATTGCCCGTATTTAAGATGAAGGATATTTCGACTGTTTTCCGTTATAATATGCGAGTCATATTTTCAACTAGCCTGTTTAATATTTTTACACAAATATACATTCGAAAAGATAAAATTAAATTAGAAAAATATATAAAAAAGGATCTAATGGCTATATTTCTAATCAATGGTGGAATGCCCTTGCATAGTCTCGGTTATCATGATTAAAGTGTAAAAATCAAAGTTCAAGCCTGTTCTCATATATTCTGACACAAAAAATGTTTTATAATAGTCAAAAATTTGCAAAAAAATTCATTTATTTAATGGAATTTTCAAATATTTTAAAAATGTTATTCTGACTTTTCTTTTAGCTTTGTGTTAGTTATATCGAGAAATTACCAAAAATGAAATATACTCATCATGCATATAAATGTCAATCGCATCAAATAACAAGTAAAACATCTAATTCTCGGTGCTGCGGTTAAAATCAGTAAAATCAGCCATCATATTTGCATAAAATAAATCATTATTTTAATAAACGTGAATTATAATAAACTAAATATATAACTAAATATTTTATCTCGATAAAAGACATAAAATATAACTGAATATTTTTTTTCATTCAATATATAACAAATATATTAGTTTCCATTCAAATTTCCTAACATTACACATATTTCATATCAATGATAAAAAAAAATTCAAGATAAGATTGTGAAACTCAACTGTAGGTTTAGCTTTGTGTTATTAATCATGTCAACAACACAACATATTCAGACGTGTTGGATTTACGTGTATTATCAATTAAATACGATAAAATAGAAATTATTGTATAATAATTATTTTTAAATATTTTTATATTTCTTTAAAAGTAGCCAAATTTTTTCAATTTCTCTGCCATTATCAAAGGATAAAAAAATTGTAGGCGCTTATCATAACGAGTTGTCGAAGCATATTTTATTTATATTCATATTTATGTCTCTCGTCTAACGCTTTTGAATATAATTCTAAGTAAGTTTTCCACAAAAAATTAATTCAAAATAAGATAAATGCACCTAATTGAATGCACCAGCTTGTTACCTTCAGGCAAATCTTATAACTGAAAAATGAATTATGTTCTTTTATTGGCATATATAATATAGGTCATTAGGTTTGCCGCATTAACATTATTCGTTCCTTAAAACTGAATATGAAATTTTTTACAAAAAAGTAAATTCTATTAGATTTTTAAAAATCTAAAAGAATATATAAGCTTTGTTATTATATTTCATTCTGTGATCTACATCACACAGGTAGGAATTCTATGCATCTATCTAATAAGAACAATTGTTACAATATTGACTGAGCGACTCATATCCCTTAATTAACATACAATGACAATGCATATATACATTTTGTTTGTATTATCTAACAATATTATTATTAAACAGTTAATTAAATGCAATAAATTACACCTTTTTTAATTAGAATTATAATTATAAAAATATTGGCCACTTAACGACATAGCTGAGGTTTTTATGTGAAGGTCATTATATAATCAAATTATTCAGCACTTTAGTTATTTGATAAGAAAATAATTTAAATTTAATTTTTTTAAATATATGTTTAATCTTTTTATATATCGCCAAAAATATACTGATTTATTTAATTACCTTACCTTCAGGCTTAACAACAATATATAAGAATGAAACTACTACCTTTTAACCATAATTCTTGTTATGTATTAACCAAATCATTAATTTGCATATTTTAATTTATCTCACAGAAAGTGAATATTTATGTTTTCACATATCATTAATATTTTATATTGTGTATTATTCAAGGAAAAAAATCTCCTATATTTTCAAAGATTATATCCAAAATCAACTAAAATATTAAAGAAATGAATCATATCAATAATTATTAACAAATTTAGAACGGAAATGTAAAATAAAACTATGAAAAAATATTTCTTTAAAATTCCTATTATAAATTATTAATTTATTGAAATATACAAATTAAAATAACATTTGTGCGGCAAAACCTTTAAGAAATTTTCATCTATTACATTAATATTTCTAAAATATATTAATATTTCACATATTGATAATGTATAATATTCAAATATATAAATAAATTTTATAAATCAAAATTTGTCACCTCCACCAATACCACATTAAATTTACTGCTTTTTAAACAATTATTTTTCTAATTTGGAACTGTTAAAACTTTACTGGATGCTTATTACCAATTTACTGTTATTTTCATTCAACAATAAAATTCGCTGATAATAAAAAAAAATGTAAAAATTAAAATAAATATATTTCTGTAGTTCTCACAAATTTATTTACTTATTTTTCATTTTAAACAAATACAAGGAATATAATAATATAGCATTTCATGTCTTTAAAATAAAACAGCAAAAGAATTAAATGAATAAATGAATGAACTTACCAGGATTAAATTTGCTTATAACACATGCAAGTTCTTATTATCTATGCATAAGCTAGTTTTCAAAAAATATTCAAATAATGATTCAGTCTGTTGTATTATGCAATAGAGTACCATAATTACAACATGAAACAAAATCAAAATAAATTACTAATTATTTTAAAATAATTTCAAAAATAAAAAATACACATTCTATTTGATTTTAAAATTATTGTTTAGAATTTATTTAATCTAAAATATAAAAGGAAATAAAATTTTTAAATCTAAATTAATTTTATCAAACCAATTTTTTATGTTTAAAGGAAAGGTAAGAGGTAAATATATAAAATATGTTTTTTGTATTGTGAAATAACAACTTACAAATAGAAAATTTTAATAAAGGGAGTTAAGATGTTTTAAATTATTTCACATAAGAAAAACAAGTTTTAACTATTATATTGTTCCATTGTATATGACTAGAAGTCAACACAAATACATAACACTTATACAACAAAATTTATTAAGAATTACAAATTTCATAATTTACTCAATAATAAATTAATTAAAATAAAATTTAAATTAAATTAGGATTTTTACTATTTTCAAATATGATCACAATAAATTTCACTAAGCATAATTTTGCCTTCAAAAAAATTTTTTCATTTGATGCCTAATCTTCAAAGCTGTTTCCATGGTGCATTCTCAATCAAAACAAAATTATACCTATACTTCATTTGGAATTAATCATTAAATAATTAAAAGCTGAATTTTAAGTTGTACTCTTTTAAAAATTTATTTCTTACACTTATATAAATATTAAATCACATTTTTCTTTCTCTTGCATTTCTATTTTAAAATCTGTTCACAAACATATAGAATTTTATTATTATCATGGTAATGTAAAAATGAAATTGAACTAAAATAATAAATACATGACAAACTTACTGTGGCATGCCATGATTGAGTTACACGCCTTGGCATTGTTGTCATTCCTTCCCAGTAAGTATCAATGAATGGAATTATTTCTTTGTCTTTGTGAAACATGGTTCTTGGTTTACCTTCTTTGATGCTAGCTTGAATTAAATTTCCAAGAGCAGTTATACATATCTAACAAAAAATGAATAATAAAGCTCTTAAAATTTTTTAATGAAATTTACTAAATTTTATTTTCATAGTAATAATTATTATAATAAACAATTAAAACATTAAAAAAATTTATTTTGAATATTTTGCTCTGGATTTATTGCTTCACATGCAGGTAATAATAATAAAAGAATCAATCAAATTAATCACTTTATGTAATTTACTTATTTGAAACATAATTTATTAATAACATATTAAATTTAAAATTATCAATGATAAGTTTATAGCTGAGATCTATACATATTAAAAATTCAAATTTTCCAAAAACAATTTGGAAAGTTTTTAAAAATGACAAAACTTAAATTTTAAAATTTTCTCATTTTATTAAAATGATTTAATTTATAAACAGTATTCAAATTGTTAACTCTTTCTATCACTTATTCATAACACATAAAAATCTCAAATATGATTAATTAAAACTTTTCACATAAGTCATTCTATCTGAATTAAACTAACCTGTGGAAATGTTGCCTGAATTTTCTTGAAGCTTTCTAATCCAGTGGGAGAACAATTTTTACATACAAAATGATAATTAACCATGAATGGTACAAGTTTGCCTAATTGATAACTGATACAACTCTCGTGATACCATCTCAAACATGTGCTACATAGAAGTTCACAAATATTCAAATTCCTGTCTTTTCCACAATAGCAATGACCCTCTCTCTCCATTTTTTAATTAAAAAAATATCCCTAAGCTAACGTTTCCAAGTTTGTTTATATAAATTCACTAATAACAAAAATGGCGGACATTTTAGCTGTTAAGAATAGCATAAAAATGTAACGGATGAACGAACTTTATTTTCGATCTTTCAGGAAAAATATTTAAAAAATTTCTGTATAAAACTTCTCTTTGACTAATTTTGAATTTATAAGTGATATTTCACATTTAAAGCATTCCAGATTCTGTAAGTTAACTATATATTAAAAAATAAACTTGATTTTTATGACGCAGCTTCGCGACGGTTTCATAGATTTAACGTTAATTTTTTGAATTTACAATTGCATAACTGTCCTTGTATTGCCGCAGATTTCCATAAACGAAGTTTGCAGTTTCAATGCCGATCTTGAAAATTCTGAAATAGGTCCTCGAAAACAGACACCCCTGGAAAACTGACTTAGAAAGAATAAATATTACGCGAGCCAATGCACAGCAAAATAAATCATAAAGCAGAAGCACACTGGTAGGAGAATTATTTATATTATAACAAAACTGACATGTTTTTGTCCGATTATCAAGGTTGTCAAAAAATAATGGCGGGAGTTTTGAAACTTTGTTTTCCTAAGCCATATTTATTCTTTATCACAGAAATATTAATAAAATATAACGAATTGGTTTTGTTGAAATTTTAAGATAACAAGATAAAGATTCATACATCAAATATTTTTTTTCTTGAAAGTGACTGCGAAATTTAAAAAGTAAAAAAAATAAAATGTTAATTATTTCATAAATTTAAAATTAATTTCGTCTCTTCGCCCAGTGCCATAACTGAAAAAATTAAATTAATTACTATAAATTTAATATTTTTATTTAATTCTCTGTTTTAAAAAAATTAAATTAGGCTATTTGGTTTATTAAAATTTGACGCTTCTGCTGAGACTGACGTGTACTCTTTTGCGCACGCGCCGTGGAGCATTACGTGGCAGTGAAATTTTAAAACATTTTGTTCTAAAAAAAAAGTACAATTTGTTTCTGTTTAATCACTGTTAATTTTTAACTAGTTTTGAAGTAAGTCAAATTGTTATATAATTTTAATTAATGCTACTTGTGAAGTTATAGTCCATTACAATGCTGACCAAAGTGTATTCAATACAATTTACATCGTTATTGTTATATGCCCTTACCCAAATTCATTGACAGAAAAGTATGGTTATAAAACTTACCGAAAGTTAGGATGTACTATTTCATCAGCTGTGAGTTTCATTTTTCTTTCGGGCAATATGTCGTTTCTTGTACAGTATTTTATTAAATTATTTTAATTATTTAAATATGATATTGGCCATATTGAAAAGTGAACCTTAACCTATAAAAGACGGACAATAATAACAGAAAATACTTTTAGAAAAGCAACTTAATAATGTTTTTGACTATAAATAATAATAGAAATAAAAATGTTTTTTTAGCGTTCATATTGCACAGAAAATTATCATTATGCATTTTTTAGTGTATTGTTTCAGACAGCCTGATAGTGAATATATTGAAGGTTATTAGCAAATAACTGTTATACAATTTTCATTTTAGTGACATTTCATTTGTTTAAAAAAATATTAAGTATTTTATTCTTTTTAAAATTTTTTAAATTCTCAGTTTGTTTTTGATAAAGCAGAATGTTTATAATATAAATTTTTTCCAGTAAAAATGATAAATCAGAAGCAAAAATTTTAGAACTCACTGTTTATCATTAATCAATGCCAAATGATTTTCTTTTTATGTTTGAGAATTCAGTGATAATGAGATAAATTTGTTTTCAGGTTATAATTTATAAGAAATGAAAAAATGAACCCACAAATGATGCAGTTTGGAAATCAAGTTGGTGGTTATCCACAAACTGAAAATTATAATGTTCCTGGAGGTGGACCTCCTCCTCCTAGTGGTCATCATCCTGCAGGAAGTTTTCCCAATGCACAACCAAGATCACAACAAGATTATAATCAACAAAAGCAATCACAAAATACTTTACCTGGTGTAATGCCCCCTCTTCCTCATCAAACTTTCCAAAATGGTCCAATGACTGGAAACTATAGCAAACCAAATGAAATTATCTCTCCACCATCAAATATGGGATTTAGCAAGCCAGAATCAACTTCAGTGAATGCACCACCTGTGAGCACTGCACAAAATTTAGGACCTTTTCCTCAACATGGAGTGGGAATTCAGCTTTCCAATCAGATGCAAGCTATGAATATTAGTGGATATATCATACCAGTATCCCAAGGTCCTAGACCCACAGTTTCAGGTCCTCCAATCCAAACTGGTGCACAAAGTAATGTCCCCAGTCAATCTCAAGGAACACCTGAGGCTCAACCAAACATAGGGAGTGGACAGTATGGTAGCTATCAATATGGTCCTCAAGTTAACGGATCTATACCTCCTCCAAATACACAATCTGTTGGACCTAATGATATGTATAGACCAGTAAGTTTGAAAAATGTTTATTTTTATGGAAGATTTAGTGACTATGATTTATTTATTTCTTAATTTATAATTGATTAATTAATAGTATTATAATTATTTAATATAAGTCACTATTAACAGTAACTGAGAAGATTTTATTTATAATTTATAACTTGTGAGTGCATCAGTTGCTAATTACTAATTTTTATTGTAGAATACAAATAATGGACCTCAAAGCATTCCACCTTCTAGGCTACCATTACAGTCAGGTCCCCCTGTTGGTTTTGGAGGTCCTGATCAAGTAAGACCAGTAACTCAAATTCCTGTACCAGGAAGAGTATCAATGCCTCCAACATCAAATTCAAATCAACCTAATCCAACTATGCCCCCTCTACCTAATCAGCAAATGTATCAAAATATGGATCATGGAAGACAGCAATACCCTCCAATGGGTGTAAGTTATTTGTTCATTATACTTTGTATAATAAACTAAAGCTGCACATTCAAAAAAAGAAATAATTAAATTATATGTTTATGTTCATTAAATATATGTTCAAATATTTTAATTTTAATATTATTTCAGGATATATTTAACAATGATAGAAAACCAGCTCCTGGAGAGCTTAATCAAAATTATCCTCCTAGAGGTCACTCATATGGTCCTTTGATTGGTCAGCAGTCACAGTCTAGCTACAATTCAAATTATCCCAGCCCTACAAGTCCTAATTATCCACAACAACAGCAACCCCAAAGAAGGCTTGATCCCAATCAGTTACCTAGCCCAGTAAGTATTTATTTTCCTATTTATTATACAAATTTATAACTACCATTAATATAAATAAAATAATATATGTTAAATTTGCTGCAGCTTCAAGTAATGCAAGATGATGATAAAAATCGTTCTGGATTATTTTATACAAATCAAAAAGGTTTAACGCCTCCTTTAGTAACTACAAAATTCATTACTCAGGATCAAGGCAATTGTTCACCCAGATTTATTAGGTCCACTATGTATACGGTACCGATCACATCCGACATGATGAAACAGGTATGCATTTTTTTATTCATTTCAATTTTGTTTTTTATTCATCTTGAATCAGAATAAATTGTCATCAGCTTTTTATTAATAAATTGATAGATTTGCTATTGGTAATATTAAAAAATAATAAATAACTACTTTAAATGAATTGAAAACTATATCGTATTCATATAAAAATATCTTTTAATAATCTGGATTCTCAAAAAAAATTTTTTTTTGCAGACATCTGTTCCTTTTGCTTTAGTAATCAGTCCTTTGGCGAGACTGGCCGAAGGTGAGCAGGCGCCTCCAATTGTAAATATGGGTGAACTTGGTCCTGTACGGTGCATAAGATGTAAAGCTTACATGTCTCCATTTATGCAATTTATCGATGGAGGCAGGCGCTTTCATTGCCTATTCTGCAAAGCTACTACTGAAGGTGATAAATTTTACTAATGATAATATTGTTTATCATAAATAATTCAGTACATTTTTTCAAATTTATCTTTATATTTAATGCAACCCTTTTTTATTTTTTATAGTTCCAGCAGAATACTTTCAACATTTAGATCATACTGGACAAAGAGTAGATCGTTTTGAAAGACCTGAATTAATTTTGGGTGCTTATGAATTTCTGGCAACAAAAGATTATTGTAGGGTATGATTTTTTTTTTCTTTTATAATTTTCTTCAGACAGAAATTTTATTTATCTTTATTGTCAAAAACTTAAATTTATTTTTACGTTAAGACATGCATTACATTCAGTATATAGTGAATCATTTCAGTATCAATTAGAATGCAGAAATTAAGTAGAATTATGACGAAAAAATTAATAAGCAGATATTTTGATGGTCATCTTATTTGTATTTTTTTCGTTTTCCGCTATTTTTTTATAAATTTTCTTTGTTAAACATTCCGATTAGTATAAGTTTTTCATTTTCACAATATATTATTTTCTAGACCTAACTTAATCTCTATATATATTGGGGAGAATTTAAAATTCTAGAAAATAATATAATTGAATACTTATTATTAATTTATTTAACATTTTTTGACGGGGATATTTTTGAGCAACCAGTTATTGCGACGGTGGTGTAAGAGTTGCACTGTCGAAAAACATTCTTACGAACAAACCTTCAGGGACATCAAGTTCCCGGTGCGTGCTCTTATATAATGTTCTGGCCAGCTCGACATAAATATTTAAGTCTTCGTGTTTGAGTGAAGGAGCAAATGAAAACACCGTTGACTCGGAGCTCAATCTTCCTGGCTTAGGATCTTCTACTACCATGCACAAAGACCGGTTACTACATTTCGTAGTAATCCCTAGACAAAACCGTGTCTTGTACTGAGAGATATCGAAGAAATTATGTTTCCTGTCGTTACTCATGAGATCGTGGATGTGACTTAAGTACTCCTTAGTATGGAATCTTAACCATGGAGAAGAAAATCAAATGGTTGGGGATCGGATTCTCCTCCCATCACTTTTCTTACCTGCAACAGATATTGCAATATATACCGTGTGAGGAAAAGGAAGTCCACATGACTTTTAATCTTTCTGACACTTTCCTATGGCACTGATTCTATAAAGAATGGCGAGAGTCCCATACTGTCTTGCTTCCGAACTACTTTCATCATATTGAAGGAGCTAGACTGTCACCACTAATGCGATAAGGGCTGTACGCTTGGTTACTTAAATGGAACGATCCAAGAGATGTTTCCAATGATCACCATTATGGTAACACTTTTATGGCCGGTTGCGATGCAAATGTACTCCAAAACATAAGAGCCCTACGAGTATCTGCGAGATTCAGTAGTGAGCCCATTCATCGTGTGTCCACTTTACAAGCCCCTGTGGAGCCGCAGATAAAGTCTGCCGCTTCCGAACGTTAAAGTGCCAAGTCCAATGTCTTATACTCTTATGGGACATCAGACACAGCTCTGCACTTCCGAATAGCACATATGACTACCGCTTGCGAACGCTATGCACCCAGTCATTTACGACGTGATGATATTCAAACAAAGCATTATATCAAAATGCTTATATTGCTTCCACCTGCTCGAAAAGCTTAGCACCTATGTTCGAGACCCATTTCGGTATCTATTTTTTCCGGTATCTATTTTTTTTCGGTATCTAAGTTTTTCCCCAAAACTTATTTTTAAAAACTTCGAAATAAATTAAACTATATTCAAATATTATCAGAATCTGTTTTCTGTTCAAAGTAATGGTTCTCATGTTACAATTTCTAACTGTAACATGAGAACCATTACTTTACACTTTACTAATACAATTTCTAACTGTATTGTATTAAATGGTTCATTTAAAAATGATTTTTTAACAGAATAATACTCCTCCATTACCACCAGCTATGATTTTCGTCATTGATGTTTCTTATAATAATATGAAAAGCGGATTAGTTCATTTGCTCTGCTCTCGAATGAAGGAAATTATACGAAATTTACCAAAAGAAGAAGGGGCAGAACAATCAAATATGAAAGTTGGCTTTATCACATATAGTACCAGCGTTCACTTTTATAATATTAAGGTAAGTTTTCAATTTGTTTCATTGTATGATTAATTATTTATTAGTTATCATTAATAATAAATATTTGTTACGTTCTTCATGAATGTATTGAAAAATACGTTTACAAATTCAGGACAATACATAAATATTTATGTATATCCATTAATGTTTTATGAAAGAAATTATAGAATTATAGCTATAAAAAACTAATCCTTTCGAGAAAATTAAAAAGAAAAGAATTTTTTCATGGTACTGGAAATAAAACATTTATTTTTTTTCTACTACAGAGAAGTTTTTTTAAAACAGAAAAATTAAAATAATTTTAGCTTAATGATTTATTAAAAAAAGGAACTTTTATTTATTTTATATCATTATTAATTCTTCCAAAATGAAAGACTTATGCATCCTTGAAATACTTGTATAAAATTGCATTAAATAATAACGAAATTACGTTTCAGAGTTGTTTGGCAGCACCGCAGATGATGCTCGTGGGAGACGTAGATGATATGTTCATGCCTTTATTAGACGGTTTCTTATGTGATCCATTTGAGTCTGAAAGTGTAATTGACTTATTAATGAATGAAATTCCACAGCAGTTCGCAGAAACCAGAGAAACAGAAACAATCTTATATCCCGCCATTCAAGCTGGTTTGGAAGCTCTCAAAGTAATTAAATATTTTTGTAATCTGAAAATTAATTTTTGTTGAGGATGTTTCGGACTGTTGTATATATAGTTTTTAATATACTTTTAAACTGACTTAATATTATAAAGTCAATTAACATAACAATATCCGATTTTCTCATTCAAAATATTTTAGGCTTCAGGTTGTGCTGGAAAACTACTTGTATTCCACAGTTCTCTTCCAATCGCTGAAGCACCTGGCAAATTGAAAAATAGAGATGATCGGAAATTGCTCAACACGGATAAGGAAAAACAAGTTTTAGGTATCAGTATGGTTTTTTTTCAATTATTGTTCTCAATTAAACTGATTAAAGTTTATGAATGTTTAAAATTTATTTTAAATTTTGTTTTAAATAAAACAATTTATGATTTGTTTTAGAATTCCTTATAGATTTTAATATTTTTGTGAATTATTGTTAATTTATTTTATTCAAATATATGTACATTTCAGCACCACAAACTACTGCCTACAATAATTTGGGTCAGGAATGTGTCCAAGCAGGTTGCAGCGTCGATTTCTTTATATTTAACAATTCATATATTGATATTGCTACAATTGGAGAGGTTTCCAGATTAACTGGTGGCGAAATATTTAAATATACTTATTTTCAGGCAAGAAAATAATTTAAAATTTTATTCAAATTTAATAATTTATATAATTCCATAAGAGAAATATTTATAACATTTTCATTCACAACATTAGATATTAATTCAAATTTGATATTTTACAAAATTTTTAATTTTTCAGGCTAGTACAGATGGGGATCGCTTTATTAGTGATTTAAAGCGAAATGTTTCGCGCCACCTTGTTTTCGATGCTATTATGCGCGTTAGGACATCAACCGGAGTAAGAGTAACCGATTTTTACGGTCATTTATTTATGTCAAATACTACCGATATGGAATTAGCAGCTATTGACAGCGATAAGGTTAGATGTCAAAATATTTAAGTTTTTTTTAATTTGAGTTGTTTCAGTCCTTATGATAAATGTTTAAATTCAGATTGAGCGATTATCTCGAACGATTTAATCGTAGTAGCATGAACAATGAATAAGCATTTAAAAAGTAATGAAGAATATTTTCTAAAACAGTGATTTTTTTATCATCAAATGAACTAATACTTTCAAAAGTTCAAGTCAAAGTGACATTAAATACATTTCAATAAATATGTATGAATATTTTTGAATTTTAATTTTCTTTCTTTGATAGTGATATTAAGATTTAATATGATATTATGTTATATAAATTTTCTTTCTATATTTCGCAGTTCAGTTTATATTTTTTAAGCCTGTAAATCTAATACATCTGTAGAAATTTTCAAAAAAAAAAATGAAATCAATGAAATTATTTTTATATTTTTAAAGTAATTTTGTTTTCTTTCTCATAAATGATAACTTTATGGCTTCGATAGGCAGTTGCTGTGGAAATTAAACATGATGACAAATTAACAGAAGAAGATGGAGTTTATATTCAAGTTGCTCTTCTTTTCACATCATGCAGTGGTCAGAGAAGACTTAGAATACTCAATTTATCATTAAAAACCTGTTCACAAATGGCTGACTTATATCGCAGTTGCGATTTAGATACGACAATTAATTTTCTGGCAAAACAAGGTATAATTAATATTTAAGTTATTTATTTAGAAATGTGGTAAGATTTTATTGTCAAAAAAGGGTGAATTTATCAAAAAATTTTATAAAAATATAATAATTTCATTTTGAAGTGAAGATTGTAAAATGAAACCAAATTATTAAAAAATAATTAGATTCAAAAAAACTTTATAATATTTTAATTTTTTCACAGGTATGTTTAAATTGTTAGAGATTTCTTCAAAGCAGTTAAAAGCTAATCTTGTAATGCGTTGTGCCACAATCTTGGCATGCTATCGCAAAAACTGCGCAAGTCCTGGAACTGTTGGGCAATTAATTTTACCTGAATGTATGAAACTCTTACCACTATATATCAATACTCTTATGAAAAGTGACGCTTTCTCTGGAGGTAATTTTTTAAAATTATAAAATTATAAAATTATTCTTTGATATTTTTTTAAAATATATTCTATGAATTTTAGTAATGATTTTCACCATTTTAGGTTCAGATATGACTTGTGACGATCGTTCTTATGCAATGCATTGCGTCATGATAATGGATGTTAGTGTTTCCGTCGTTTATTTTTACCCAAGACTTATAGAATTACATACGTTAGACCCTGAATCTATGGAATCCCCGGTTCTTGTGAGATGTACTGCAGAAAAATTACAAGATAATGGAGTATACTTGTTGGGTATAAAACATTCATCATTAACTTATTAAAAATTATTTTAATAAATATATTTACCTTTAAAAAAACGAAAATTTTTTTTAAACATTTAAGAAAAAATTATTGACATTCAAATTTAAATTATAAATTCAAATTTTTATTAACAAATTATATTCTATTTCTTGGCTATATTATTTTTTCCTTTCTTGGCGCCTTATGGATTATTGTCTCATTTGCAAACACTTTTCATAAAAACTAATTTCATGTTGTAATATAACTTTTTAGATAATGGCATTCACATGTTCATATGGTTAGGATTATCTGCTTCACCTGATTTCATATCGAAAGTATTTGGTGTACCAACTTCGGCTCAAGTTGATGCAGATAAAACGTCTTTGCCACTTCTTGATAATCCGTTATCTTTGAAAATTAGGAATTTAGTTGAAAGTATACGAGAAGAGCGTCATCGATCAATGAAAGTAAGTATAAATCACATCACTATTTTGTTATCATATATTTAAACTCCCCAAAAATTCATTGTTTGAAAAGAATGAAAGTTAATTAAAATAACAGAAATAACAAAATAAAATAACAGAAAATAATAAATTAATTTAGTATTATATTTTAACTATTTTATGGTAATATAAAACATTCATTTTTCAGTTAACGTTAGTCAAACAAAGAGATAAACTTGAAGTAGTCTTTAAACACTTTTTAATGGAAGATCGTGGAGTTGATGGATCACCTTCATACGTGGACTTTTTATGCCACATGCATAAAGAAATACGAAATTTGCTTAGCTAGGAATAGTCTAATATTTTTAACCTTCACAATTCATGAAAAAACAAATTGTTATACTTCAGAAATTTAAACTTCAGTAATGGAGATATTGGGTAATCTTGAACCGTAATAATCGAACGAATTAGTACTGTATGTTTTTATGTATGAGAATCCTGAGAAAAAATTTTGGCCAAATGAAATGTATTTATTGCTTAAGAATCCAATAATTGTCGCAAAAAATTTTCATTTTTTTTCTTTGTAACTTTATTGTTATGTATAAAAATTTATTTATCAGTAACTGTCCTGATAAAAAAAATAAATGCTTTCCTTCAAAAAGAATATTTCTAAATCGCTTTTAACTGCAGTTTTGTTATTGTTAATATTTATTAAAAACTCAATAAGTTCAGTTCTAATCCAAATTTTCATGATTAAATAAGTTCTTATCATCATTTAACTAATTAATAAACTCTTAAAATAATCAGCTTTCTTTTCTCTTGATATTATTTGACTTTCTGATATAATTTAATTGCTTTTGTAACAGTAAAAAAATAAATAAATTGAAAAATCAGAAACAATCTTGAGATAAATCATATTTAAAAATTTATTAAACTATTTATATGATTATATTAATTACCTTAATTATTTTAAATTTTTTTAGAAAATATTTGTGTAACGTGAATCAACTATAAGTTTCGTATATTGTTTAAACAAATTTTAAACTTAATTTTCTTAAAAAATATTACATTATTAATAAGTTTCTAAAGCATTTGGAAAATGTTAGGTTTTATAATAGAAAACAAAATGAATTCAGAAACTATTGAAAAAATTATATTTAGCTTCATTTTTATCTTACTCATCTTTCATTTTTGAATTTAATTCGGTTTGGGTTTCAATAATTTAATTTGCTCTAAAATATTTTAATAAGCTAATTTCATGCCCAAACATTGTACTTCGATAATATTAAATATTCATCCCATAGTAATATATAATTTAGAAAGTAAAATAAATTCCTTTTGCATTTCAGCATTCTTATTTATTGCTTACAAACAAAGTTGAGGATAATTCGTTTTTTTCAAACATTATTTTCCAAAGTAAGTGTTTTATTTAATTTTTGGAAGAATAATTGCGAATTTTTTCGTACTAGTTCTACATTTATTTTAAAAATATTTTGTAGGTGTCATCTAAAATACTGGAAATGTAATAATTACAATTCACGAAAAATAGTATATTATATTTGATTTACAGTAGATTTATAAAAAAAGTATATAGTAATATCATTTCCATTACGTGCCGTTTTTTTTTTAATGACTGTGAATGATAAATTGGCAGTTTTTAATAAATTGTGAAATATTGCAATTTTTATTTATTTTTGTTAAAACAATAAGACTATGAATCATAATCATTAATTCTTTTGAACTATAGAATCAACTGTGATTGCTTAATTATCTGTTATGGGAAAATATCTCTTTTGTCATGGGAAAAAAATCTCATATTTAACAAAACAGTAAACTTAAAAACTTTCGTCAAAAGTTCTGTCTTTAAAGAGATTCTTATTGGAATTCTAAAGGAAACCATTGAATTTGGTTAAAATATCATTTTCACTGCCCAATATAATCATCTAAATTAGTTACATATGTATATTCATTAAACCATTTTAATTTGATTTCATTTCGCTTAAGTTTATTTCATGAAATTTTATTTAATTTAGATTGAAAATTATTTAAATAATTGTATTTCATTTAATAAATTATCAGAAATTTTTTTGGTCGTTACAATGTTACTATCTTTTAACTTTCATTAAATTTCATTCACGGATTTGTCATAAAAAAAAATTCATTTATTTGTATATAAATATTTTTTCTAATAATGAAAAGGGGGATTTTGTAAATTTTATTTTTTGTTAGTATTTTCAAACATTATTTGTAATAGTTAGGAATTATAATAGATTTACATAAAAATAATAATCGACGATAGAAAATTACTTTAGTAACAGCATTTTTAATAATGAATATAACACATAATTTTTCTATAAAAAATAATTGTTTATATATATTTTGTTTTTTGTCTTTTTTTGAATTAAGATCAATAATTTTAGGAAATTATTACCAAAATTAGTAGTCACCTAGTTTTTAGTGGTAGTACCACTAGTAGTCACCTTTTTATGGTAATTATATATCAAATATAGAGCAATTTTTTAAGTTCCTAAATATATCATTATCTGATATATCTACTTGCTCTGTTCATCTTTTAATATGCTGTTTAAGAAGTTTAAAACTTCAAGAATTGCTGGAACTTTGAAAATCAGTTAACTCGCAATATTTAAAGAAATAAATAAATTGTTATCATGAAGAATTCGATCGTATATAACATTTGATTTGAACGTACCGAATTATATAACATTTTTATCCTTATACTTGACTTAATCGAAATTCCATTTATCATACTGGTTTCTAAATTTATTTTATTTAATACCATATTATTTATAAATTTACTTGCTGAGTTTTATGAAGAAAGTGAGATCATAATTTTATCTTTAACATTGTTCGGCCAATACCAATAATTTTCAAGATTTTGCGTTAATTTATTTAAATTCATTAATTGAATTAAATATGAAATCGGGAAAAAGATATAAAAATTATCTATTTCTAGAAATTCAATTTTTATTTAGAGAAATATAATATATTATTATATATATAAATATTTTATTT
>JAOWBB010006710.1:0-19466 GCA_028565995.1 Ricinus marginatus
CCACCCTCCCCCCGCCCCGCTCCAGCTCCGGTCTCCGGGAAAACAGGGAAAATTCTCGGCTTTGTCAGACGAGAGGCAACATCCATTCCGTTTACAACTGGTTTGGAGATTCCAGCCGGCAAACGCGCTGAATTATAAATGAAGTAAAACGAAAACATTTTTATCCGCAGCGCCGAAGATTCCTCGCTCTCTTTTGCCGGAAACCACTCCTCAAATCTGCCCCTATCCTGGGGACGACCGGAAAACCCTCGCCCATCCCGATTTCTCCACGTGGCGGACGCCGGCGGGAGTTTTCCGGGCGTCAAAGACGGAGTTTGCGGACTACGACAGCACAAATTTTTTTTTTTTTTTTTTTTTTAAATTAAACCTTGGCAACTGGAAATCCGTAATACACAATAATGACATGTTTTGCATTGCAAAATTTGTTTACAGTCGTCCACCCTCCCCGTGTTGTCGACACTGATTAAATATGTTTAGTGCTTTTTTAATCTGTTGTTTTTTGAATGAGGAGGTTCAGCTACAGTGCTTCAAAAAAGGAAAATCGTGTCCCGCTTTAAATTCGAAAATTTTTTCATCTTCTAAATTCCGCCCTTTTTTTTTTTTTTTAATTTTTTTCGAGCTGCCCGGCTGCGATTTTGTTTTTATCCCGAGAAGCGCTGCTTTCCCCGTGCTTTCCGATCTCCGAGTGTAAATCTAAGGAAAATCTCTCCCGCGGAAATGGTTAAGCCGGAAAAAAAGAAAAGGGGCACGGAAATCCGAAATTTTCTTCTTCTTCGCCACCCCCGGAACGATATTCGATCGAACCTCCTTATGCGGAATAGGTTTATTGCATTCGAACAATTTTTTTTTTTTAATTTCCCCGACAGTTACATTCTGCTTCTGGGAGAGAGGCATCGACAGCGTTTTTCATTTTTCAGCACCTCTCCTCTGCTTGCTGATGACGAGGAAAACGTTCCTAATTAAATTCCTCCTTCCGTTATAACTGAAAATTCCAGCCTCGCGAGCCAAACCGAAAATTAATTGAAACCAGGTTCGAGAGACGAGCGAGAATCGCAGTTTTTTCGCTCCGATCGAGATTTCGTGTGCATCCCGTGCATCGCCTTCGGAGGCAGAATTTTCCCGGGGTTCGGGAAAAACTATCCGATCCCGGACCTTCCGGGCATAAGCGGCGGCACCGTCTGGAACAGATCTCTTTGGCGCGGCTTTCGACGTCAACCACTCTTCCCGTAAGCGACAACCGGAAAATGAGAACTGGATCGGTTTCCCCACTTCGGAAAACCGACCGTGCGCCTCCTTTGTCGAAGACCACCTCGGGGAGATGCAAAATCGCTTTAAATTCGTATTCGCAAAGGTGTTTTCGCGAATGTCACTCGTCGCCGCCTCGGAGATGACATTACCCGAACCTTGGTCGTTTCCAAACCGGCGATGAAACTCGGGACGTATCCCCCCGGGAAATTCACCTAAACTTCAAATATTTACGATGAACGACAGCCCGCGTCGGGGCAAAAGAAAAGGCAGGACGACCGAGAGGAAGATAAACACGGCAAATGAGTAGGAAATTTAATGAATAAATTACATATAATTAAAAGGCCATTCTTACCGTTGGAATTATTCCGCCTTGTGTCAAAGGCACAAAAAGGGTAAGACGAGATGGGTTCAGACGAAGAGAAATACGCTATGCAAATGAGGCGCGAGCGAGGGATGTGCCGAGCAGGAGAGAAAAGGTCTTTTCAATCTCATATTTTAGATTAACTTCGGAAAAACCAGGTTTTAAAAGTCCGCGAAGGCAGCGGGAGGATCAACGGTGATTTTTCCTGTTTTTCTTCCGCTTTATAAAACGGCTTTGGCAGTCGGGCCGCGAGGAGACGGAAAATTCGCCCGAACGTCAGGCGAACGGCTGCCGAGCTGCGGAAAATGCATTACGCAGATGAATCGAGAGGTTCGTCTTATCGGAACGGAACGGAAACTTCAAAAGCAACCTTTTCAGCTTCCCAATGCGGAAGCAAAACCGTAATTAGCTTGATTGGGGATTCGAAAGGCTCCGGATATCGAATCCTTGCGGAATGTAGCGGGGAAAGAATAAAAATTTTTGGGCTTTTGCTTTCCGGGCCAGCCATCCACCCCTTACCGTCCGTCGCCCTTCCGCCGACTCCCTTTCCCCGATCCCCCGGGATCGATTGCTCCTAAGTGCGCGCTTACCTGAAACGAAAAGAAAATCAAATTACCGGAAACTGTCGCTCGAAATGCGGGCGGCAGGTCGAAACAATCGCGAAAACTTCGAAATTCTGCTGGATTTCAGGGCACGGCCTCCGCCTTTCGAGCGGGCAAAGCACCGTTTCGATTTTCGCAAAATTTCGAACCTCCCCCGAGCCCGGAGCCCCGAAAGCTCGGTGCGCTTCGTTCAGCCCTCCTGCGTTGAATATTCATCTCGCCCCGGAAAAATGTGTTCGGGTTAAAAAAATCGCATCCTCCTCTTCATTAGCCGTACGTGGCAAAAGCGACTCGGCCCACAGCACAAACCAACCGCTCCCCTGCTGGAACACATCAGCGTGAAAAACCGCAGCCATCTTAATACATTTTTTTTCGTAAGCGAAATAAATGACAATAATTAAATTTTCCTTCTGGCGTTTGCGCTTATTTATTTATTTTTTTACGAGGCTGATTTTCGTCCCGAAAGCCCAGCGTTCTTAAAAAAAGAAAAAAAAAATCGGGAGTGACAATGCTGCTGTCGTCTGATTTAACCCAATTTAATTTTTCTCGGCGAAGTGCACGGTTCGTTCGCTCATTAATTGAGAAAAAAAGCAAAATTTTTTTTCATCCCTCCGTGACCGGACCACCGCAGGAGACGAATATTTCCCGGCAGCGAGGACGCCGGGGCAATTACCAAATGAACCTAGGTACGTATCGGATTTTTCCCCGACCGATCGCACTGCTTTCGCATCCGCATCTGCTCCAGCGGGCTTTTGAACGGGCTCCGGACGCGTGTGTCACAGGGACGAGCTTTGCCGCGGTTCGACTGTCAGCTCTAAATTCTCGAAGCTGCGAATTTGCAAAATTCGGAGATGAGAAACACTTGCGGATCGCTTTCGGGGTTCAAATTCGCCTCAGCATAGTGAAACCCCGAAACCGCCATGTGCCACGCGTGCGACGCGTAAGGTTGCACGGACAGCGCAATCCGTGCCTTCCTGCGCTCCGGGGAAAAAATTAAAAAATAAACCGGAAAGATCCTTTATCCGAGATTAAAGTTATAATATCCGGGTGGAGAGGTTCTGCCTTCGCTCTCTCATCCAATTCTTAGGCAACCATAAAAATCCCGTCTGATACTGATCCAATTAAAGAGCGAAAGAAAAACCTCTTTGAAAGGATAAAAGCCCGGGGAAAGAGGCAAAGGAACGATGGAAAACCGGGGGAAAAAATTTCATCGAGCATGCTCATTATAACAGAGACAGGCTGCTGGGAGAATGAAAAAAAAACGTTATTTGCATTTATTTCTTCGCATTTTCCGTGACACATTGTGCTACAGGAATGAAACGAATCTAAAATTTCTTACGAAACAGAGAAGGGAAGCCTGCCGGACGCCCGAAGCCGGCGGCCGATCCTGTCGCCGAACGAGTCCCGGCCCCGCCCGGTCAGCGAAAATGCGAAACGCCGGCGAGGCGCGTGAGCTGCGGCGTTCGTCAAGGGTTAAAAAAATCTCTTCGGCGGAATGTCCCTTTATTAATGGAATAATCAACGTCAGATCCGGCATCAAAAGCTGGACCGGCACCGCAGGGCGGAAGCAGCAAAACCCATTTAAAAGCTCGAATTCCCCGCCTCGCTCGAAAGCTCTAACGGGCAGTCACGTTTCCGTTATTTATTACACCTCCTGCTCCATATGTCATCTTAGAAAGTTACCGAACTTTCCCCGCTCCGGAGTTATGTTTTCCCCGTAAAAAAAATGGCACTTTTTCGCAAAAGGAAGGAAGAATTTAAATAAAAAAAAAAAAAGGAGGAGAAGAAGAAGAAGGAGGAGGTTCGTTTCATCTTCTGATTGCAAAAATAAATTTTTCACCCGTTCAGTTTCATCCCCCGTGCCCCCCCTCGGCTTTTTAATTTTCCCCCGTCCCGGCACATCGACGAATTTTCAGTTTTTGCGCTTCGCCCGAGAAAGGAAAAATTCCCCGGGAAAATTTCGCTTTCCCGCCCCAACCCCCTCCGCGCGTACAACTGACCGAAGATCGGAACCGAATCTGCATATTTACGGCTTCGCCCCGTGTCCCCGGCAACCTTTTTCGTTCTCGCCCCGAAGAATCAGATAAATTTTCATTGAAATCATTCCGGAATTACTTTATCGCGCGGAGGGAAAGCCGAGACGGGCGAACCTCACTTGCAACGAACGATTTTTCGGATCGGATCCCCCGGAAGTTGGGGAATGCGGAGCCCCGAGCACAGCAAGCAACGGCGGCAACCAACAACAACAACAGCAGCAGCAGAAGCGAAACTTTGTTATTATTAATAATTTTGCGCTGAAGAAAAAAAGGAAAAAAAAAAAAAAGCGGTTTTCGTTAAAAGAACGGAAAAGAAAATAAAAATTATAATTACGACAAAATGTTACGGTCGGAAACCATGAGACGCTCGCATTTAAAAACCATTTTCGGAGCTCGCACGCTTCACGTTATCCGTCATTTCAATTTTCCCGTCGCATTTTGTCGCAAGTGTCGCAAAATTTATATAATAACACAATTTCCCGAGTAACCTTTCGACCGGAAAGATTCCTGATTTTTTTTTTCTCTTTTTTCCCTCCCCGGCAGCCGAAGAACAATGAACCCAAAACTGAAAGTTCATCGCTGTGGTTTCTGGATGGAAAAGTATCAAAATGAAGGTACTTGCGGGGCAGGGGAACGAGGGGGGCACTTTCATTCGTTTAAAAGCACAACAAAATCACTTTTCCAAAATATAAAAAAATCCCCGGGAAAAAGGCTTTTGGATTACAGGATTTACGGGCCAATCGAATCTTATTCGCTTCAAAAAAAAAAAAAAAAAAGTTTTTTTTTTATTTATTTATATTTTCTCCCGGAATTTAAGATAAATAACTGCTCTGCCGTGATTTGTGTCGAATTTTTTCTTTCCCGTTCTTGGGGAAAAAGGAAAAGCTCATAAAGGGTGGAAAATTTTCCTTTTTTTTTCGCCGCTCCTGAAATTTTACGTCCGCACGTACAAAAACTTTAACAATCCGAGATGGGACATAAAAAGGAACAGTTTTCCGAAGAATTTGAACCGGTAAAGCATTTCCGGTATTAATTATGCAGCGATTTACGCGTTTGACGATTCCGGAAGCGGTTGCTGATGCGAAACGCGCGAATTTTCAAGCGTCCAGGGGGAGGGAAGGGAAAATTTTTATAAGTGGAAAATGATTTTTTTTTTTTTCTGCGGGAGATAAACTTTTCCCATTCCCGAATTCCTCATCCGGGAAAATTCCCGGAGTCGATTAAGCTTCCGATCATCGGGTGGGAGCTTCCGCTAATTGACGACGAAACCCGCGGGATTCGGATGCAGGGAAGAAAAAGCACGGGAAAGAAAGGAGGAAAACTGCGCTCGCTTCCCCACCCTCGGACGACGCTTACGTTCGGCAAGATGAAGTGGCCGCCCCGACCCCCTCGAGGAAATTCCGTCGGCAATCCACCCGGGGCTTTCCGAAAGCGGGAGCCGCGGTCAGGCGCCTAATCCAACCCGCCAAGGGAGGAAAATCGGAAAATCTCGGGTTTCTTACCGCGGCGCAATCGCCCAAAGGAAGACGCCCGGGCGACGCACCGACCCCGGAGCCCGGGCCGCTCCGGCTTTTCACTAGGGCACGTTCTCCCTCTCTCCCAGGCACGGAAAATGGTTCGTCACCGCGGGAGTGATTGACGTTAACCTGAGTTTCCCATTTCGAAAGAATAATTTATGAACCGGAACACGCGCTCGTATGTGAAATATGCAGCGCGGCCCCCGCGATTTGTTCTTCATGCACAATCCGAAAGGGCGTTATTTAATTACCATTATGCAAAGTTCGAGCTTTCTGCGATGGCTTCACCGGACGGTCGAACCGTTTCCACGTCGCTTTCGCTGGAGTGACTTTTCACGAGGATCCGTTCGGGAAACGCTGGTCGTGCCCCTCCGCACGTGTGCCCCCCGACGCCCGCCGAATAGCGGGGCTCGGCGAACAACGTTCAAAGCCGATGGATCGTCGGAAGATGTAGCGAACGAAACGATGGAAGCGGAGTTCGAACCGGAACGGGAAAATGCGTTTTTCCTCAGCTCCCAAAATCGTGATTCGAAAGAATGAAAATTCCACCCTCCGGATCTCTCCCCGGCTCCATCCCCCATTAAGACCATCATTAACAGACCCGATAAATTACGGATATGATCTGTGAAAACGCCTGCAATTATATTTAACAGTATTTGCAGTGTGCTGATAAAAAGATTCCATTAACCGGCAACTGAAAATTAGGGCCCTCGCTGCATAAACGGCAGCAAAATTCGGGAATAAATCACGTTAATTAATTTCCAAACTCTCCCTTTTGCGAAAAAAAACAAAAAAGCTTTTTTTTTCCTCTTCCCTAATTTAATCATACCTAGAAAATTTTCCCAAAGTTTCCCCGCTGTTGTTAGCTCTGCTTTGAATAATTTTTCGCGTATTAAACTAAGTTTTTATATAAGCAACAAGTTTTCCATTAAAGTTTAGCATGTGCTGAAAAATTTTCCATTCCGTACTTCGCCGTACGCTTCGCTGGCTATCAAGTTAGAGCTGCGGGTAAAACCGATGCCTTACAAGCGGATAAAGTTGCCGGGGTGGAGGAAAAATAAAAAAGAAAATTACTCGCCCCCCATCCCAAGATGTAATTTCCGCATAAGCCGTGATGGAACGGAAGGCCGAGGGGGCTGCAGCGTGGGGCGTCGCAGCAGCGCGCGACGCCCGGATCGCTTTCGGACAGCGTAAACTGCGATGACTCCCCGGGCCGTCAGCGAAAAGCCTTATCGCGAGCGTGGGGAGAAGGGGGTCGGGCGGCGCGAGCTTTTCCGAGGAAAAATTCAAACGGTTTGAATTCGGAACGTAAAAATCGCCTCCCCGATTTTCCCGATGTTAAAACGGTCTTTCGCCGTCGCCCGGGAGAGGCGTCCAGCAGCGGCAGCGGGCCTCCCTCTCTCCATTTCGAATTGCGAACCTGCGAAACGCCGCCGGCCGGGAAGATGGAAAACGTCGGAAAACTCCGGCTGAATTATCCGGTGCCCCGAACCGGCAGATAATTTCACGAGCGGAATAAAAACCTTACCCTCAGCCTTCCCTTTTCATCGCACGACAAATAATTTATTGTGCCGGGAATTAAGCCGTAATTACTGCGGATTTACGGTTATTGATTAATATGCCGGGGCGTAATCGTTTCAAAGGTGGCAAAAGCTTCACCCCGTTGATGGGTGGTGGAAAATTGAAAAAAACAAAAAAAAAAAAAGAAAATGCGAAGCCGGTCAGACGCCAAAGCCTCACCCCGACGGCAGTGCCTGGAACCGAGGGAAGGAAAAAGGGTGCAGAATCGCCGATTTTCCCTCCAGCACGCTTTCCGATGACATCTCGCGGGTTTTCCAGCCTTTTTTTTTTTTTTTTTTTTATTTGAAATCATCCAGTTGGCCGGGTCAAAAGCCGCTTCCTTTTCCTCTTTTCACTCATTGCAAACGTGCACACATCAGAGGTGCCACCTTAAAATCTGATTTTCCTTTGGAAAATTTACACGCGAAATTGGATAATTTACTTTTTTCTAATTTCGCATGCACAATACATCAGACCTTTCAACTTGTCAGACTTGAATGAATAACTAATTACATTTTGATAAGGCGCAGGGGTATCAAATGGGTTAAAACGCGCCGCGCGCTCTTCGGAAAAATCTTTTTTCCTCCTTTCCTGCGGCCCCCGCCCGCAGGCACCGGCGGCCACCTTTCTCCGGCCTTTCTTCCCTTGCCCGGGGCCCCCCGCGAAAAGCAACCCGGGGAAAGGGTCCCAATGTCTCTAACGATTCTTATTAATACACTTTAAAGCGAGTTCAAGTGTGCTTGGATAAAAGGTTACGACAGGGCAAAAAGGTTTGACGAACCTTTAGCCGTGAACCGAATTTCCTTTCACGGCGTTCGCTTTTTTTTTTTTTGTATTAGGACTCATAAAACCTTTATGTCTGAAAAAAAAGGAAAAAAAATTTTTTTTTTCTTCCCTTTCTTGCCAGTTTTTTAATGAGACCTTTCTCCAGAGCTTCAAGACCCTGCCTTCCGGAAAGGTTTCATTAAAAAATTTTTTTTTTTTTTTTTTTAATTAGCATTTCGCTTTTTTATTTTTTCCTCCTTCGACGATATCCTTACGGCCGCCACCCAGCACGGAACGCGAATTCCACGTTCCCGCGACCAAATCCGTCCCCTTAAATCCGCCTCGCCTGGCACAAGAATCCGTTCTCGCACCGTGCCGCTGCGGCGTTCACCGGCGCTCGGCGTCGAAGTGCGTCGCGCGGAAATTTTGAGCCCTCTCTGCCAGGGGATAAATCGGAGGCGGATCCCAAACCGAGAGCGGCGCTAAATTATTACCCGGTTGGACGGAGGAGCTACCTCCAGATGGGAAAGATTAAGGAACGGCGGATTTCGTTACCTTTAGCTTAACGCTCGAGCTGTGAAAGAGAACGGATGTCTATACGGGCTTAATTACCTACTATTATTTAAGTTTTTTCAAGAGAAAAAAGTACTTTACGATTTGCTTAATGACAGTTAATTTGTCAAACATTTCACTAGATGATATTATTTTATTCGATTTGGCAATCGGGGCTGCCTCCTTAGGAAAACGGCCAAAACGGCAAAAGGGGGTCGTGAATATTTTCCCGCAGCGACGGAGCGCATGCATATTTCCGCCGTCGGATTATTATTTCGGTCGCGATTCCGTTTCCCGGGCAAATCCCGCGGCCGAAAGCCCAGAAGTTCGTTTTCGCCTCGCTTTCCTTCCCCTCGTCCAGAAGACGAGATCTCCGGCACCGCCGATCGGGCCTTGCGATCCGGGGAGGCTCCCGCGGAGCCCTCCGAGTGCCCCGAGCCATTTCGCCTCCCGCTCCCGCGATCCCACCCCTCGAGCAGCAGGAGGATCCTTTTACGGTGCGGGCCCGCAAGTGCTCGGCGGAAGAAGGAAAGGCCGGACCTTAATCGATCGGGAGGGGACCGAAATGCACCCCGCTTGCGCCGGCGATTAAGGCGCGAGCCGAAAAACTCAGCGGCCCGGGAGGGCGATTCGAAATTCGCGCGAGGAAAATCACCTCGAATGCGCTCCCGGAGCAGTCGGACCGACGAGATCGTGCGCACACCTCGCTCGATAGGTAAAACCGGGGCCGAGAGATAGGTAAACCGAACGGAATCGGCGCACCGTCAGCGATTGAGGCGCTTCTGCCACGTCTCTGGGAGAGAAAGAGAGAGAGTAAAAAATCGTTAAATCCGAGCCCCGGGGTTGTTGTCCGTCGCGACGCTAGCGACGGACTTTTCGTCGGGCAAAATGACGGTTCCGTCGTCTTGAGCTTTAGCCCTGACAATTTTCAAAAATTTTTCAAAGTAAATTGGATGGCGAAACAATAAAATTAAAATGAAAAAAATAAAACTTCGAAGCGTGAAAATTCTGACGCGACAAAACAATACTTGCCAAAAGGCATTTAGCTTGAAGATTTAATGTGTAATTTGGATTTTTTGCAAATTACAATTCTGTCACATTTCGTGTTTTAAAATAAAAAGGCAACGGAAATCGACGCTCGCGACGCAGGTGAAAACAAAGTGGGTTAGACCGTACCTTCGTCCATCCATCCGACTGCACGTGCATAGCGCATAAGCAATCTCACCGTCTGACGCTTTTGCCCGGCAGACTTTCCCGTCGTACAAACGGCCCGGGAACAACAGCGGGCAAGAAGTTTTCCAGTGCGAATTACATCTCGAGTTTGGCGGTGATCGAATCTAAACCAAATCTTTTTTATATAAAAACAACATCATATGTAATCGTGATTCCGAAGCAAACCGTCTAAAACTATCAGGTATCTTATTCAAATTAGCTTTTAGCAGGAGTAACCGAAACCAACCACTTAAGAATCCATTTTCGGGACAGAAGGCGGAAAGGATGGAAAAAGGCAGTCTATCAATTTGTGCGCCGGGAACGGCGGCGAGGGATGAAAAGAGAGAAAACTGCCCTTTGCATAACAAAGAAACCTTCGAAATCATCTCCCATCAACGCCGACTGCTCGAATCAAAAGGTTTCGCGGATTCCTCATTCCATTCCGGCGCGCTCCACCGAAAAATCCAATTTTGGGGGCCGATGGGGGGGTGTGGGGGGGGCACGAGCAAAACGAGCATCCATCTCGCAAGATAAATTCCTTCCAATCGCCTTTCTCCGACAGCACCCCCTCGGCCCACCTCTCATTATCCCTCCCGTACGTTCAAACCGAAATTAGAATTCATTTATTCATGTCTCTCGAAGGTGAAGCGCATTCCTCGCAGGGATTCCCGAGTCAAAACTCAAAGATTGGGGGAATTATCAAGCGCTGTCGGTTATCGGGGGATTGCCGCAGAATCAGGCTTCCTCGACCTTCCGCCGGAAAGGCTGACAATCTTGCAGCCTCTCGCGCGGTGCGTCGCATCCCCGAATCCCGAAAATCTTTCACGCGTTCATCCCCCTGGCCCACCCCCTCCCCTCCAGCCCCCGGGGGAGCCCTAACTCAAAACTTTTTTCGGATAAAATTAAACTTTCCGCCATTTCGCGCCGGTGCCGGAAGGGCGGAGGGCGATTCCATCCCCGCTCGACCCCCGAAGCTCGGCGAAACTATTCCTTGCCCCGTCTCAACCCTCGATAACTCTCTTACCCTTCGAAACAATTTCATTTCTCCCGATTTGTTTTGATCTTTTTCCCTTCGATTAGACGCGAGTCGCGAAAAGGAAAAAAGACGCGGCAGCAGCGAATCGAGCGAACAATTCACATTTCAAAATTCATTTTCCGATGCGAAAACGCGGGGGGGGGGGGGGAGAAAAAAAAAGGAAAAGCAAACAAACTGGAGTCTTTTCTCCATTTTCCGAGCACGCGAAAATTGGACGTATCCGCGGGAAAAAAAAAAAAGAAATTTTTCGATACAAAGCGAAGTGCGCACAATTCGAAAGTGAAAAGTCTCGTTCCTTCGTGTAAAAGTCATTTTCAGCCGTCTGGCTTCGTCCGACAGCTGACATTCCTCGTACCTGTCAGTTACAATCCGGTCGATTTTTTTTTTTTTTGTGTTTTTTGAAAATCCAAACGAGATCTCGAAAGGCGTTAACCGCATGTGCACCGCTTCATATCAATCATCGATCTGCTGCATTATATTTAACGCAAAATAAAAAAAAAACAACGCACCGATCTCATCGAAAATAACGTTTGAGCGAAGAACACGGGCGTTAGAAACTGGTCGGTTGGCAACTTCAGATGCAATTCCTGTGGTGGCAACCGTGCGCAGCGGATGAAGAATATTCACCGTTTTTAAGAGGAACATCCAAAAAATTTAACATCAAACATGATTTTATTCCGCAAATGGCCGTTTCCTAACGCTTTCTTTTTCGTCGGATTTACTTCCTGCAGTTTGAAAGAACCCTACGAACCAAATACCTGCGCGTACGATGTTAAAATGCATCGTAAGTTGTTGCAGTTTGCGAACGTTAAATTACATTAACCAATATTACGGTTATTTTATAAATTATACCACGAAACCCAAGTTCCTTAACTCCGAAGTATGGCGAGCAACGAAATTACTGCGTTATTTATTTATCCGTTTGGCGGAAAATGATTGCTGTCGTGCGAAGGAATAAGCGAATTCTTTCTGCAAGCGAACCTCCTCAACTTTCCGAAAATCAGTTGATCGCCGCCATTCGGATGATTTGCCGCGTCGGAAGAGTCAGCAAATGCTTTGCTAGCCGTCAGAATGAGGAGGGGATTTCAAAAAGTTCTGTTGAAATTTTCCTCTTTTCTTTTTTTCGGCAATTTTGCAAGAGGACACGAGATGCCGGTTATGAATAGCTGCGAAAAGTCGTTTCACGATGATCGTTCAGGTATGTAAAAATCATCGCGCGTAGTTTCGACAGGATCGTTTGAAAGTATTTTATTGCAAGCGCTTCCGCTGGAAAAGTCTACGATGTACTACTTTTATACTTTTTTTTTTTATGCCCGGGGATGTTAAGGAAATTGGATGAGGAAAGCGACACGACCGAGAGAAGGTATATCTCGGAAAGCGCTCGCCATAAGGGCTCGGATAAACCTTTCGTGACGGTTTTTTAATGGGAGAAGCAGTACACACGCACGGAAGGCTGGATATTTCTTTTCTTCCTCTGCAATCCGTGAGGGAGACCTTCTGCTGGATGATTTACTGCTGGGGGTCGCGTGGAAAATTCCAGTTCTCCTTTCCTTCATATTCCGACGTGTTTTGTTTTTATTCCGCGCGCCGAAAGTGTCGGGGAATCGGCTTGTCACGGCCGTGACTTTTTCGAAAATGTCCGACGTGGCACGAAACTGCCCGAGCCGGGGCACCAGAAATTGACCCCGCATCGGTGCACAATCCAAAATGGCGAGCCCTTTACCAGCGCTCGAGCAAAATCTGCAGGATTTTCAATTATGTGCACATTAATCACGTCACGTTAACTCCGCGAATGGGGGCACACGCTTTTGACGGGTGGTAAAGTTGGAGCAAAATCCACTTTTCGATCCTACCATAAACGCAAACTTCGCCAAATAAAGCAGATAATAATTAAAGTTTTCATAACTCGCTGCTCCCGAAAAAGCCTCCTGCAGAATCTTGCCCCCAGCACCCGATCGAAAAATTTCCCGGCCGAACTGAGGATTTTCTTTCCACATTTCGCGACTCTGCAGCTCTAACCTCGCGGAAGGCATCGCTCCGAGATGTTATTTTTCTAATAATCAAATTTAAAAGAAACAAATAAAATGAATTATTCACTTCCGTCTGGGGAAATATTCTTTTCCGACCGTTGACACCGGAAATAATGCCTCGTTCACTTCGGCGATTTGCCCTTTCGTTCCGGGGGGAGGAAAAATGCTTCGCGGAGGCCCCGGGGCCGAAGGAGAGCCCCAAGACGTTAGGAGCGGGGACAAATTGCGGTGCGCCGCGTTTCAGGTGCCGGCGAACTTTCGAAGTTTCAAAAAAAATAAAAAAAAATGTGAGGCGCGAAAAGGTTGACAATTCACCGGAGCCATGTCGGGGGTGAAGGAGGAAAGGAAAAGGTCGATCGCGTCAAAAATCTCGGTTGACGTTCGCTCGCCCCCGGACAAAAAAAGGGAAAAATAAAAGGAAAACACCGAAACCATTTGGACTGGGCAGGCCCAAGTGAGGAGACGAGGAAAACAACGTGAACGAGAAGAGAATTATTTTCCCGAGAAAGTAATCCAGAGAATAAAAGAGATTCACGTTCAAAGGGAAGAGATAAGGGTAAATTATTAACAAACAGAAAATGGCGGAGGCAGTGGCATAAGTTTCAAACGGCTTAAGTCTTAAGACCCGTCTGGGGGAAAGATTTAGCAAGGGAGGAGGCTCGCTTATGAATTACTTCTTAGGAAGGAACCTTTCCAAGCTTCTGAAATTATTTCAACTTTACTCTCTTGACGTGTACTTCCTCCGCCCTGCCTCCCCTTCCGGCACGACCGGATCGAAGATATTTTTAAATATGAGAGTTTCTAAAGTTCACGGCGGGGATGAAATCGTCTTGACCTTTTTGCGCGCTTACAAGGGCATGCCCGGATATAGAACACACCGGGCCGGGGGGGGGGGGCGATCACGAACGCAATATCCGATCATTTTCCTTTATTTAATCTCGTTTCCGGTCATTTACTGCGCCACGATTGAAAACACCCCCACGTGCGGGCAAGTGGGCCGCTCGCGTCGAATGGATGAATGATTTTCCTTTTTCAAAGAGAAAATGCGGAGCCTCCTTACGCTTCAGCCCGCAACATCTCCGCTCGGTCGCGGCACAAAGTAAAAAGAAAAAAGAAAAGCCATAAGCGACAGTTTGTATTCCGCATCGGAGCATGCTTCCATGTGAGATATCGCGATTTTACAGCTCTCATTGTGAGTTACTGATCCAGATTAATGAACAAATAAAAAACAATCCTTTAAAGAAAGAAAGGGAAAAAAAAAAAAAAAAAAAAAGGTATCGATCCTTCAGTGCCGGAATATGCGTGGAAAGGTTCGCTGCAGGCCCGCGGGCTGCCTTTTTTTCCACGGCATTCCCCCCTTCCTTCTCCGCGTGCTTTTGCTGTTGATCCCGTATGGACAGGGAGTCCCGGAAAGCGAAAGGCGTCTCGCATCGGAAAATTCGCCCCTTCGATTTCCGCGGAGCTTCCGTCCCGAGGCCTCCGAGATTCAAAAAAAAAAAAAACGCGGCCGCAGTGCGATTTCTCACCGGTTCGGCGTTGAGCTGCGCCCCAAGTTGATTTCTGCGCAACGTGAATTTCGAAAAATAAAAAGAGAATTCCCTTTTACCCCTTTCTCCCGTCATCCCCTAAAAGAAATGTTTTGATGCCGTGCTAAACCCTCGAGAAGAAATCTCCGAAATTCCCCTCAACGTGTTTATTTCTTTTTTTTTTTTTTTTTGTCGCAAGAAGTTAAAGTATATACCGGGATTTACCGGAAGCCATTAAAGTATTGGAGCGAATATACTCATGTAAGCGAATAAAATCGAAGTTACCCCGTGCTTTCGGGATAAATCTCTGTTCCCGGGCTCTGCTCGGGGGGGGCAACCCTCGGGAACTGATTACGCGGGGTTGTTTCCCAAAATCTCGCCAACCGGAATAAAAAAATACAAGCCATTCGGATGTTTTCATACCGGGAAATACTCAAAACTACTTCCACAAGTGCACCCTCAAAAAATCTCAATATTCTTGTATCACGCTTTCATTATATATTCACAATTCGTCACTGCAAACGCATGATGTAACGTACGGCGTGCATTACATTATTGCACTATCTAAATATGGAAAAATGATATCAATATTTACTCGTGTATTGCCTTTTATCGGTTGTGTATATTTCAATCGATCTATATATATATATATATATATATATACATTTTACTTCTTTGAAGTTTCGGGGTTTTCCCGTGGTAAGACGTGCCACATGTAAAAAAATTATTTTTTCCCTTTTAAAAACCCGCGACCATTAAGCAGCTTTATACTTTCGCTTAACTGTTCGTTAGAGGTTTTGTTTGCCGGCAGGTGGCACATCAAACATTGTCACGGGGACGCATGACGTCCCCGCCTGCTGACACGACCAACATCGCGAGTGACGAAGCATCGAAAATATCAATCACGTTTTTCTTTTGAGGCTCGCAAGAGGATTACGCCTCACGTTACCCAAAATTCGGGGCGGGCGCAAAAATTTTCGGTTAGAGGGAGCGGAGCGCGGAAGGGAGTCGATCGGAGGGATCTTTAGTGTCACCGCCGTTCCAGAATGCGGGAGGAAGGATCTCGCGGGAGGACGGAACCGGGCGGGAGACGGGGCAAAGCCTCCCGGAAAATTATCTTTCCCAAGACGTCAAAAAAGGTTGGCGGCGCCGGAAGATTAGGTGAAATATTGCTCCTTGTTTCGCAATTCGCCCATGGGAGAGCCGCCGCATTAATTTATATCACTTTTTCGAAGGGGCAACGGGGGGGGGGGAAATGCTGGAGGGAACGTGGCAGAAGCCATCGCATCTCCCCACACGTGAAACCTCAAAGGAAAGTCAGAGCGGCAAAGTTCTCTTTAACGCCACGGGAATTAATGCGGGAATTGACGGTAACAATTTTAAATACGCACAATAAACGAAAATGTTTACGGTCCATGGGAATAAAATATAAATGTATAAATGCAGAAAGAAAAAAAAGGAAAAACATAATTTTCCGACGGCGGTCGTCCGGGGAAAATTCTGAAAAAAAAAAAAATTGAAAAATATTCATCATTTAATACGTGCGGAACTACCCAATCTAATTGAACAAATAATTGGAAGGAGGGATGAGGGCTTTGATCGGGGCAGCAGAAAAGATCCGGAATTGATTGCCGCCGCCCCGTCGGAGAGGAAAATTGAAAATAAAAAAATTATTCAAATTCCAAAAAGCGATTCCAGCAGACTTCTTATGCGGGGGCAAATTTTTCGGCTAAAAACCGAGGATTTTTCATTTCGTCGCCGGACCCTCCACCCCCGGAGCATAATTATAAACTTCCCAAACTTTTCCGCGCTCGTAAGGGAGGGAAAGTCGGAAAAAGAAAAAGAATCCATCGGGCAACGCGAATCCTTACGATGTCGCCGTTATTTATCATGAATATAAAGCAAAAGTAAAGCGAAGTAAATAAATAAATAAGTAAATAGAAACTTGACTTAATTAACTCAATTCCGCTGCGGATCAATTAAAAATTTTGCATAATTAGGGATTCGATCCCCGACACCCGACGCAACGGTTTTCCCGGTGCGCTGCTGCGGCAGCGAAGGAAAAAGGAAAAAAAAAAAAAAAAAAAGATAAAAATGTTACCTGATACACTACACCGCCGACGCGAAACATAAATCAAACTCAATTTCCTCGGTCTCCGCAATAACCGGGAAATGTCCGAAACAATATTAACAGAAAACGCGGGATGTAAGTGTCAAAACCTAATTATCCTCCCTCCGTGATAGACGTACTCACGAGCCATTTCTCTTCTTCCTCCGGGGGGCAGTGCCAGGATCTGCAGGAGGAAAGATCCGGGCGGCGGCGTTGCAACGCCCCTTGCAGCAGGCAGGTTCGGTTTTTCTCCTCCTGCGCCGGAGAGAGGCAAAATCCCCGGGAGAAGGGCCGACAGACAAGGAGCAGTTACGCGTGTGGCTGGAAACCCAGCCCGGGGATTGAAGTTATGCATTTCGCGAGTTGTGACCGAAGTGGATTGTTCAAACCGCCGGCCCGCAGGACATTTCGTTAGGGCTGCACGAAATCCTGCCCCCCCCCCTGCGACGTGGGGGCTTTCAAACCTTTTGCACCGGGACCGAGGGCCTCCCGAATTTGCGAGAAAATCTCAAAATTCCGCTTGGGGAATGCGCGACACCCAAATTTATTGCACCGCCGCAATGAGCTTGGAAAAAAGAATAAATTTGCCGAACGTATTGCTGTCGTTAGGCAATTAAATCTCGGCGACGTTAATAATGAGCTCATCTTTATATTTATTGCGAATAGTGCTGAAAATGCGGTTGCAGCACCGCCGCGCTTGAAATGCGTATATAACCGTAATTGCAAATAAATAACCGGCGTGTGAAAAAGGGAGAAAAGAGAAAAATTCCCTCTTAAAAATGCTTCAAGAAGGAAAGAATTTGCATACATTTTCGGATCTCCGGTAAAATGCGAAATTTTGTTTCGGGAATATTGTTTGCTTCCTTGAGCGGAAGGCAAGAAGGCGATTTGATTGTTTACATGAATTGTGACGTCGCAGAGGAAGGTGGAAGAGGAACCTGCGAACGGGGGAGCGAAAAGCGTTCGGAAAACCCGCCGTCGCCTCGTTTCCTAACGGACGGCCGGAAAAATTTCCGCGGTACGTCCGCACCCAAAATAATTCACCCCCGTCGGGACGTGGCAGGAGAAAAAAAAAAAGAGGAAAAGTACCCCTCCCCCACCACCACCGCTTCCTCCCCGCAGCAGGAAAATTGATTTCGAATGTCCCAATATTTTGGCCCGAATCCCTGCCAAATATTTACTTTCCAACGTTTGAATCGATTTCCCGGTTTGAAATTTGAATTTTTCCCAAGACGTCCCTTCCCAGTTGGCAACCTCCTACCGGAAGGAAGGGCCGGGAGGCGAAAAACTCCGGCAGCAGGAGAAGGGAGAAAATTAATCACGGAAATGGAATTTGGGCCGTTTCGTTCTTTGAATAAATGAAAAACTCCGGGAAGAAGCTGAAAAGCAAAAAATTTTTTTCTGCAGGAATAATTTGCGGCGGTTATAAAAGGAGGCAGGTTTTTTTTTTTTTTTTTACAACCGAGCGACAGAGATAAATCGATAAATTTGAAAAGCTCCGGATAAACCAAACCTAACAAGTCCTGTTGGACGACACGGCAGCCTCGCATCGCGTCCAATTAAGCGATGGACGATCGCACCAGTCTAATTTGGATCCTTTGTCAAACATCCTTTGAAATGGTTCCCGTAGAGTGTTTGCTACACCGTAATAAAAGACCTCAAGAACCTTCTGATTCGTTACCGCATCCATTAAAAAGCGAATAATCGATCGAGCTACAGCGTCCGAATCCCTTTGTATCAGATGCGTAACACGTGAATTTTATCCCGCTGTTTAAACAGACGGAAAACGCAAAAAAGAGAAAAAGACCGGAGTTAAAACCGCGCTTTCGGGGCCATCCCGCGTGGAAAACTCCGGCGCTTGGAAGGGAGAAAGACCTGAAAAACACCGTGGGTAGCACGAGGGATGATTCCAGCGAAGGTGGACTCCGGGGGAAATTGAAGTCGGAAGTCTTTCCCCGGGAAATCAATACGATTTATCCGCGCCAATTTCGACAGGAGCAGGTCGCTCTTTCCCGCGTTACCGGGACGGAAAAGAAGAAGCGGGGACGCTCTCAAGTGGTTTCCCGCCGATGGACGCCGGAAATGACGAAAAGCAAAAAATTTGCAAATTCCTTTAAGGCAAAGCCGGATCAGACTTTCCCTGCCATTTTTAAAATGAAGAACACGCGTTGGGCCGCAACTAAGGCTGCAAAGGGTGATTCAGTTTCGGGGTTGAAGGGGTTGATTAGATCAGCGGTTGCCCTGGCAACGCGCCCTTACCTAGTCAGGAAAGACTCTCCGAATGCGGCGGTTCAAAGCCTCCTGCATTGCCCGTCTCCACCTTTTTTTTCTCTTTTTTTATACTGTCAGTCGGTCAGCAAGCAACCTTCTTGCCTCGTTCGCATTGTCAGACCTTTTTTTAACGTCGGATCCAATCCGGGGACGTCAGCTCGTCTCCGCAGTTCTTTTGCCGCATCCTTCACCGTTCGAAACCTTTTCGAAGCACTCCCAACCGGGGGAATCGCTCGATTTTCGAGAGAGCCGACTCATTAGTATTCCGGTGCTGACGAATTTTCGCCTGCTCCCCGTCTCCGAAAACCTTACCCCCTCGGAAGTGCCTTTTCTTTCTTTCCCCAAATTCATCCCCTTCTTCTCTCGCACCCCCCTCCCTCAGAGGCAGAACTTCCGCATGATTTCACCATCTCAAACAATCCGTGTCAAATTCAGTTCGGTTTCCGGAGCACGCATGCGAGCTTTTCCTTCCTTTATGGAAATGATGTCACATTCAGGAAACAGAGTTTTCCAATTATTTTCCCGATCCCTCAATCGAACTCCTCAAAATATGGATTATGCAAGCGAAATCCCGGCTGAACGTAACGGCAGCGTTAAAAAAAAAAAAAAAAAAAAAAAAAAAAAAAAAAAAAAAAAATGT
>JAOWBB010006711.1:0-19451 GCA_028565995.1 Ricinus marginatus
ATTATACAGATAGATCATTTTATATTATTTATCATCATTATTCTGTATGAAAATTCCAAAAAAAAAGCTTCTGATATAAAGAACAATGAATTAATTATTTACATTCGTTACTAGCGCAAACGCTTAGTAATCAATTTTTTTGATATTTTATAATTATAAAGAAACTTAATAGAAAATTAAGATTAATTTTTCCGCAGTACAAAAAATTCACATTAAAGACAATTTGGAAGATCACACATACACTGTTCAATTCGAAAAAGGTAATTCTAGAAGTATGAAACATTGGTAAAAGTTTTAAAAGAAAGTTTTATTAAATCGAAAGCTCGAGGCTTTTTCCCAAAAAGGCTTTCAAATTAATTAAATTTTCCATCACATTTTCAGAATTAAACACCGTTAACGTAAGGGATAAACAATTTCTTTTGTAGTTGAAAACGGACAAAACGCGGTTTTCCGAAAACTCTTCCGACAATTGAATTCAAATATAAATAAATGAACGCAAAACATTCGAAAAATTTTGGGCGATAAAACTTAAAAAAGCAACTTCGGATTCATAATCGCAAATACAACTGTTCAAAAATCAAGATTGGATCAATCAATGTTTCTAAAAATTGTGCTGCTTTGATGTTAATACTATATTTTTTTGAATCCAAATCGCATAAATGAGAACAGTGATATATAAATTTGTTTAAGGTAAAGCGTACGAATCGAATATTAAAAGTTTACCACGCGCACGGCTCGCATATTATGATACAATTTTTAAAAGGGAAATTCGATATGGGCAAAATTTCGATCAACTAAACAGCTGAAAATGCGAATGCGACCTTAATTACGAAGACTAGGAAAAGTATACCAATTTACATTTAATTAAAGAACCGAAAATATTTAATCATTACACTGCTAGCCAACAGTAAAATTTTATGATAAATCGAAAATGAGAATTTCACTTATTTTTATCTATTAAAATATTGATTTTTACTGGAAAACCCCATACTGTTACATTTAATAACCTAGTATTAAACTAGCAGAGATAAAATATTGATTAAATGATTTGGGCTATTTTTTTTAAACTTTAATTTTATCTAAAATATAGCGACGGTTATTCGGACAAAGTGAAAAACTCACCTGTCAAAAGAGATGACCATCAAGGTGAAGACTCCGGCGGATACTGTGACAGAAGACACGAAATTATTTAGCGAGCAATAAACGGTGCCAAACGGCCAATTCGAATTCAGCATGAAGATAAAGTTGCAAATGCAGTTCAGCAAAGACATCATAAGATCGGAGACGCTTAAATTGACTAAAAAGTAGTTTGTCACGGTGCGCATCCTTCTGTGAGCTATGCAAAAGAAAAAGAAAATGGAGATTGAAAAAACCCATAAAAGATATATGGATAACGAAAAGAAGTTTGCGAAAAGGGCGACTACTATTAATTAATCGATCAGTGACTCTTAAATTCGATTAAATTTTTAACTATATCGGAGAGTTCCGAAAAAGTGAAAATTTACGTAAGAATAGGGTTATAGTTTGCATGTGGAGTTAAACCATTTCTTTATGATATGAATAATTTGAAAAAATAAAAGGGCGAAAATTGGCAACGAAAAAAACAAAAAAAATTTTCGATGAAAAAATTAATAAAATGAATTTGGCGAGATTCCGCCAGTCATCATAACAAAGAGAATAATACAAGCATAATATAATACGGAAGAAATAAAAAAAGGCTAAATTAGTAACTTTACAACTTAAAATTTTAGTTTTGTGGATTGAAAAAAAGATCCTTTTAAACTAAAAAAAAAGTACTTGAAACTAACTTTAAGTTATTAATGAGCGATCATAACAATCAGGGTATCCCTAGTATGAATGACTAACACATGATCCGTTAAGGCTTTCATATGTTAAAAGAAAGATTTTTTTAAGGCAAAGAATCTGGACCGATTAGCATTCCTAAAAATTGTTGGCAAATAAGGAAAACGCTTGTCAATTAATGAAAAAGATTCGCAAGATGTGTTGAAGTTAACATTTCAGTTAGAAAGAACCTGAAATTTGCAGTTGCTGACTCTGGCTTTCAAGACCTTTATTTATATCAAAATAATCTAATGTATAATATAATTTCAGCTACGTATACTATTGTCAATGAATCTGGATTGACTTTCTGCACTGCCAAATAATAATTTATTTGTTTAGGGTGCAATTATTTATAAGATCGTTATTAAAAATTAATTTTTTAATGTTTAATTCTAGACAACATTGCGATTTTTTTTGTGACATCAAAAAAACTTGACATAATGGAAAATGAAATATTTAAAACAAATTTTTATCACAGCGATTTTAAGTGCAACAGTAAAAAAGAAAGAATTTTCCGGAAAGGAAAAGTAAGAAATCAAATTTCGCATTGAAAATCTCATTTAATTGGATTTCAGTCTGATTAATGTTTAAAACTGTTTGAATGAAACCAAGGACCGAAATAATATTGAAATTCTTGATTGAGTTTTGTTATGTTAAACAAAAAAAAGAAAAATCCGACAGGATAATAACAAAGCAAATAAAAAAATGTATCCTTTTTGTTGGTAGAAAATTTTTTTTTATGGTATTGAATTAGGGAAAAACAGAAAATGAAAAGAAAAATGATAATTAATACTTTTTTAAGGCATTAAACAGTCTTCAGGCTTATAGAAGATATAAAAAAAATATGTTAGATAATTTTTGGATTTTGGCAACTGCATGGACCTAAAACCTAAATGGTTTTAATGTTTTGATGTCTTTAAATAGACATATCATGAAATCAAATTTAATTTAACCTTCCATTTACTCTGTAAATAATTAATACAAAGAACAAAATCAATGAATTAAAATAAAATAATTTTTTAAATACTCGGTCAATTTTATTGTATGACGTATTATCTGACTTATCAATTTTTCATATATAAGTGAATACAAATCGAAGGCATGTTCAAACAAAACAAAGATTTAAAAGCTTTGGCATGTAAATTACAGAATTAAAGGATGAAAAATCCGAAAATTTAAAATTAATTTAAAATTTCATGTTTATAATTTTGTTCTTATTACAGTTCATTCGTCTTTGAACATTCTTTTAAAAATTTTACCAGTATATATTATATATATAAATACACAGTATATATAATATATATATACAATATATAAATGCAAAAAATTCATTTGTGATATAATCCGTTCATGTGATTTTTCCCCGAACACAAAAACGGAATTCGAAAATTTAAAATTATAAGCACAACCCACTCAAGTTTTTAGAATAAGGAAATTGTGGATAACATTTTGGTTCTTAAAAAAGTAAAAAGAAAATTAAATTTTTGATTTATATTTTCTCTTCAGCTTTGAATGTATCTATCCAACATATAAAGCTGGTCTGTATACATTTTGCTGACCATTGAGATTCAAATTTCATTTTTTTATCGAAAATTTTACTCAAAATGTTGTGTTTGTTTGAAAAAACGTGAAGATGAAAACGTAAACAAGATTAAAGAAAAAATGAATATATCTTGAATGAATATTGAAGAATTTACGCCTAAAACTGATGCCAGTTATTAAATCCCTGTAGAATATGAAAAATATATAATGCAACTTTATTACAAATATGTATCAAAAAATATGTCGATCGGGCGAAAAACTAAGCTATAATTTTTTTTCAAGTAACCTTTTAAAAAGAAACATACATATTTATGTACATAAAGTTCATTTATTTCAGTCTTTAGTAGATGTAAAAGCTATAATTCGATTGTAAAAAATGAATACGTTTAAATCAATATTTAAATTCTGCAGAAAATGTAGAATTAATATTGTATTCAAACAGGCAAAATTACCGACTATTCAGCTCTTAATTATGGCTATAGCCATATTAAAATCTTATACAACGATCTTCAGCATCTTAATCAAGCATTGTGCGGAAAAAATCGAATTAAGAAACCGACGTGATCTTTGGGAAAAGGGCCGTAAATTTGTGAACTTGGATTTTCCAATACTCCGACTGCATAAAGCAGTGTCTGACTAAATGAATGAAAGCTTATAAGGAAAGAACTTACTTCGTCAGGGAATCGGATTTTTTTCATCTATTTGCATTGACACGCACAGATTTATATCTCATTTAAGACTGGATTTTGCCTTTGACTTAAAAATTCAAAATATTTAATTAAAAAACTTTTTTTAATAAAATATTCAAACATCTTCCCCGTTTCTTTCTCTGTTCCATATTTTAATCTGAATTTTTCCTGCGAATCGCTTGAGTTTTGAAATATTCTCAATCTTTTCTCATCTTCAACAAAAAACAATTCTCTTTCGTTGGTGAATAAATAAAAATATTTCGCGAATTAAGACATTAAAAAAAAGGCTGAGGACTCCCTCAAATCTTAAATTGCTTTTAAAACCAAATAAGATTGGACGGAATGGTTATAAAAAGCTCGTTCGATAATTATGATTTTCCATTTTAGTATACCGAAAATTTTCGTTTTAAGGGGATTCATCTCCTTTTTAAGAGGATTAAAAAATATTTAAACTAAATTTAATTTAAAAAGGGAAAAACTTCAAAATCTAAGATTTTAGATTAGATTCCTAGTTTTACTTCACGTATGAAAATATTAAGACATGAAAGCAAAACATTATTTTTCTTTCATGTTTAATATTAGTTTAACATGTTTAAACCTTACTTTGAATTACTCGGAAAAATGATTCCATGCTTTAATTATACGTGGAAAATCTACTAAACGCTTATTTTGCATGTACGTAGACGTCAAATATTCTACAAATTCAATAATTTTTTAAATTTGTCATTAGGTTTGAAAAACTCAATTAGCTACTTTAAAAATAAAGGAACTAGATTTGACAAAACTGAAATAAAAAACTTAATTACTTAAAATTTATAATTGATAAAATACATAAGATACTTTATTAAGTAACGAGTATTCTTCATTTTGAAAATATAGATTTCGAAAAAATTTACCTTACTTATCGTAATTGTATACGGATTTAACATTCGTGAAACTTTTATTATTTTCGGAATTCTAATTTTAATATTTCCTTAAATAAAAGGAAAATTAGCTGGAATACCGAATGCATTTGAAAGCTTCAATCAAAGCATTCGAAACTGTCAAACTTATAAACTTATCTAAGTATGAATTTTATTTCTGATTTAAAAGTGAATAAAAACAATGGAAAAAGAATTTGAAACTTATTAATAATAATTTTCCGTAATAGGTTGATAAGTAATGAATAAAGTGATTGATGAATGTAATAAAAAATGTGAGATACATCAAATTTTAAATTTATTTCCGTTCATTAAGAATATATACAGAATGCTGTTGTCCACGGAATCTGAGATTTGCTGAGAATCACTATTTAAAGGTTAAATATGGCTATTTAACCTTCCTCAATGACGCACAGATTTTTTATTGCTATTGAACATTTTATGCAAAAGAAGGATATTTTTGTGTCAGGAAATTTAGCTTTCGAAAAATCCCGGAAATCAGAAACAAAAAACTACATTAAGAGGATGGGTTTTGTAAAGAAAATTTACTAATATTCTTTGTGGTTTTTCGACCTTTTGCAATCCGGAGCCTTGCGAATTAGTTCGTATTATCTCGAAGCTTAACTATTAAACAAAATCATTTTTTAAATTCTCTTGAAATATTCAAAATTTTTTTAATACCAATGATTATACATTTATTGTATTTTGTCCATTTATAAAAGTGAAAATTTTTTTTTTAATTTTACGAACAAGCAACAAGCAATTTAAAATTTTTTTTTGAAACTCTTTAAGAAAGCTGCTTAAAATTAACAGATCATATCATTATTAATTCTCTCTAAACACCTCATTTGGCACACAATACAGTCGCCTTTTGTTTAGAAGATTTTTCATTCGTAAACCACGTACTTAAATTTAAGATCTAAATGGATGAAATTGGCACAGGTTTTGAATGTCACATATGCCTTTCTCTCAATTTTAAAATCCGACATCTCAAAGAAATTTTACCTTACTTTTTAAAGAAATACACAATAAAATTTACTTTATTCCCTTTATTCCATGGTGTTCTCATTAGGAAAATGAATTGTTCAGTACTAATCTTTTTCAGATACAAAATGTAACAAATCAATACAAATTAAATAATACTGGATAATAAGAATCAGAGGATCGAAAATTTCTTTCAGTCATCAAAAAGAAAAAATTTTATTATTTCTAATAGCAATTGCTGTAATTATTTTAAGTAAAACTTCACTGAAACATTTACATAGTTTTTGTTTTTTCAGTTTGAGAAACCATGGCTTGCCAAGGTATTTTCTAATACAGTTTTTTGCAAATTTTACAATTGACACAAGAATAATTTTTTAATTTTTGTTAACAAAATTACATTTGTCATTTCCTTTTCGTAAGTAATAAAAAAAAAGAAAAAAATTATTAGCATCACATGAATTGTCTACATATTTGGACTAAAATACGAAGAACTTAATCATTGGAAAGCATACATCTAAACACAATATTCGAAGAAAATCTCATGTTTTAATATAATTAACTGAAAAAAATATATATTATTATTATTCTTATAATGTTTTTTTCATTAATCGCAATTAAATAAGTGGCCAAAAAATTGCCGTCATATATTTGAACCTAAAGAATTATTTACGTAAAAAGTTACAGCATTTGAATTAAAATAAACTTCGACATGAGATTTTGAATGAGCTTTCACACATAAATAAAAACTAAATTCACCGACAATAATTTAATTGATTTAATACTATAACCCATAAAATTAAAGCTTTTGATTACTTCGAAATTACATTCTTTTTTTCTAATTCGAATAAATGAATGAAATGGATCTTTTGGAACATGCCAAAAAAGAATTATTTATTAATTATGATATTTTCAATTGAATTAATATATATTATTATAATGTCTTAATATGCATAATAATAAGGACTTAGAAAAGAAAAATATTATAAATTATTATGTATTACAAAATTAATCAAGTAAGGAAGCAAAAAATCATCGGCAAACAAAATATCATCAATGCATTGAAAAAAGCATCTAAACTTTATCTATAAGATAAAACTTTTAAATTCAAAAATTTTAAATCAAAAATCAAATATTTAAAATTTCAAATATTAACTTTTTTCTTTATATAAGCCCCAGTCATCATTTGATATAAATAATGAAAAATTTTTACGACCAATTTTTTTCATTACAGTGCTTTTACAACTATATTTCGAGATATTTTAAACTGAAAACTACAAGGTCTCCAAATCAAACTTTTTCTTTTTTGTTCTAAAGAAGTTTGCATCAATTAAAAACGTTAAGTTTTAGAGTTATTTTAAAAGTTAAAACGCCTAATGGAAGAAAAAGTGAAACAATCGTATTAAAAACAAGGTTTGTTAATTTTCACATGGCATTTTCCACAATCTATAATTTCATACAAAAAATTTTTTTCTTCTCAATCATTAATTTTTCAAAAAGTTCAAAAGTATGTTAAACTATTAAAAAATTACATAATCTCAAACTTTTAGAGTAAAAAAAAAAGCTTTTACCAAATTGGTTATAAAATTTTGGACGATTCATAAAAAAAGGCTCTTTCATGGCAATATAAAATTTTTAATACAAGTTAATACATCATGAGTAAAATCCAGTAGAGATTTTTTGAATCGTACTTTCTTCCGGCAAATACTTTTCGAAAGTTGCCTAAAATGTGCTTTATTTTCCCCTTTCAAAACTCACCTTAAAATTGTCAACTTTGTTCAATAAATTCAAATTAGGTCTAAATAAACATTCTTCTAATATCCTCCATGAAGAAGGATGCTCCTTTAATTTAGAATCTGAGAGTAGTCTAGTTCGTTTTTAGCCACATTAAAACATAATACCTTATACATCAATTGAATTTATTGTTCTGTGCGTTATAATAAATGTTTACCGTCAGAGCCTTCATTACTTTCTGGAAAGCTTTATATTATTTCTTTAAAGTGTCGTTTATAAAACTAAAAAAATTTACTTTAACAAAAAGATTAGATTATTTGCCTTTAGAAACGAAAGAATAAACAGTTACATTCAGTCACTGTTCTCTTAAGTTTTTCGAGACCATCAAAATAGAGATAAATAATTGCAAATGAATTTTCAACATTTCAAAAGTAAGTTACATCTTCAAAATTATCTAAAATAACGCTCTTTTATTTAAAGTAACATACTTTGAATTGGTTATGAGACAAATTAGTTTTGATTTATTTATTTACTATAGCTTAAAGAGAAGATTATATTGGAATTAAACTTACCAAGAACAATCCACATGACTATGGTGTTACCTCCCGTGGCAACCAGAAGCATCATAGCGAATACCACTGTCCATACCAACTTTTGCCACCACACCAAATCGTAAGGCCTTGGCGGCAAAAGACATGTTGTTATAAATTCCTTTGCTTTCCTTTTAATATCCATCGAAAGCCTTGTATCTTTTGCATCATACACTATTTGTAATGCTTCAAGGATCTAAATAAAAAAATTTACATAACTTCCAAATATGCCATAAATTAAATATTATAAGGAAATGTGTAAAAGGCACTGCTAACAATTGGCTTTCGTTAATACATTAATATTACCCCAAATAAATGCACAGTATGGAACATATGTACAAGTATACATACGATATGGAAAATATGGGCGTGGTACATTAAAAAAATTCTACAATATTAATATTTATATTATTTAATACATATGTTTAGAATTACTCGTTTGAAATTAAATTTTAAATGATTAAATAAGAACCGATCTGAAGATTTTAGAATAAAAAAAATGTAAAATCAATTTATTCGTTATTTTACAATAAAAGGAAATATAACGTTTTGATATTGATTCATGAAATTATTGAATAAAAAAATAATGCAGATTTTAAATTCTATACAATACGCATAAAAAAAAGATTGAAAATTTTTCCACACTACTAAACAAATATGTACGTGAATAATTGCAGAACTGACATTATTAAATAAAATTCTTTTAATGGAACATAATAAAATTCTTGTTTAAATATTATAAAACCAGGGCAAAAAAAAATAAATTTTTTTTACAAATCAAAAAAACTAAAGTTTTTTTTGATAATCCATTTTTTTAAATTCAACTTCAGAAAGTGAGATTTTTTGATTATTTAATCATATTTTAAGTATTTTTTCGTGCCCGAGATGTAAACGTCGCATTGTATATTCCATAAATATTTAACGGCAGTTAAAAATCATGCAATTCATGGTTATTTCGTGCATTCGTTCCATTAAATGTTCTTATTCATGTCAGAAACTGCTTACTGATGATCTGAAAACGTGTAACTTTCGTTTTACTCACAGAACTTTGATTTTGAAAAAATAAAGAAGAAATGTTGGAGAGCTCGTCAAATTCCAATAGCTGCGAAGTGCAGTTCAACAACATGCCGGACTGGACGTTTTCCATCAGATATCCATTACTTGAATAAATCCAGACACTTTTTGTTTTAATTAATAATCTTACCAACTCCAGACCAAATCATAACTTATAAAATGTCATCCTTTCTCGTTATTATTTTAATTTTTTTCCTTCAGACGAACACTTTTGGAATCTGAAAGGATAAATAAAGAAAAAACCTTAGTGAAAATTTTGTAAAAATGTACAATATAAATAATTCGTTGCATTTTGAAATGAAAAAAAATTATCATTAAATATTACTTAAATTAAAGATAATTTTATTACTGTATTTATATTATTTAGAAAAATTTTGCAATTCTAATTTTATTTTTTTAAAAATCAATTAATTTGTTTCATTTCGTTATTTACAAAGCAAGATAATTATTCATTAATATTTTAATTATATTTTTTTAAAAAACGCAACTTTTCTATAAAAATACTTTGATACTTTTCAAAAATTTCTTGCAAAATAAAATTTCTTTGACAAATTCAATAAAAAGAAGAATTAAAATCTTAATTGATATATTCAACAGAATGCTCTTTATACTAAATTACGAAAATATTTTAAGACTCATAATTACCTCAATGACCATAAGACATAAATAAACGTCAGATCTTATATATATATATTCTTCTTATATAAAGAAGCAATATATATATATATAATCTAAATTTAATTTCGCGTTAAGATTAATTCATGGTTTTAATATCCTATAAAATAGAATAATGACTAATTAAATTTATCTTATAATACATTCATTTGAAATCACGTTTTTGAGAATTATCATTATTATATGCGGCAAAATATTTTACAGAATTAGCATATGTTATAGAATGTTACATATTTAGGCTTTAGCTTATAGTTTCGTGACTTGCTTATTAAGAAATATGAAATTTAATGGGACGTATGAAAAAAAATGAATATAATATGAATAAAATTTAACAGTTTTTGTATTTTAATGTATGTTATTCATCTTAATATCTTCATTACGTAAAGGAATCAAATTGCATTGATCATAATTTTTTAGCAGACTATTAAGAACAGAGGTATGTGTTTTAAAATCCAGTACTTAAAATGATATACTTCGCAGAATATATTAATTTGGTTCAAGAAATTTAATTCCCTCAAAAAAGCATTTAAAAGAAAAAGTAACATAAAGAGATCTTTTTTACATTCTTCATAATAGTTTTTATACACCAACTGTGGTCTTAAAACTTGACTTTCGTTAACTTTATGAGAGAAGAATATAGTCAGTAACAAATGTTTTTTTACTTTAAAAGTAGAAAATAAAGGCTTACATAATAAGCGAAGGATTTGCTGCATTCAATTCCCCTGATGATATAAATCATGAGTTTTAAATGCTAAGAAACAATTCAGTATTGCAAAAGAGTATTATTATTTGAATAAAAAATATCTGAGATGAAAGAATATTTTTCTTAAGAATATAACTGGAAAGTTTTTCACTAATTATCATCAACGTTTTTAATTTTTACACGAAACTTGTCCTTTTTATAGTCGGCAAAATACCAATAAATATTACTATAATTAATTCTACTAGTCAAAAGGGGAAAACGTCTATTTCGGCAAGCGTAGACATTAAAAACCACTTTTAATTCGGATGCCGCGGAGTGCAATAAATAATGCAACAAGAATAAAAGGATTACCGGAGTATTTCAGAACAATAAATTTAAAACTATTTAACGGAGAGACAAGTTCTACACATTGGTCAAAAGGGAGAATTGGAAATGCCATTTTTGCGGCAATACAGAAGATGCGGCGCATCAAACACCAGTAAAATGTAATTGCTGGTCACCGCAGCGAAACAAATGGCTATCAGTTGTATTTACTCACATCAATTACAAAAATAGAATACACTTTAAGCTTTAAGCTCTTTTTGAGAATCTATTATAGGGAATGATCGGCTCGACGGATACATGAAACATAGTGGAAGAATTTTTACAGTACAATAATGCGGAAAAAATTAAAATGTGAACGATACCATTATGTAAACTGAATTATGAAAAGATGATGAAATCAAACATATAATAGGGACAGAACACGCAATATCATTCCTGACAATTCAGAAATTATACCGAGATTCCCGGACTGGTCTATAAAGAAGAAATTGTGACATCAAGAGGGATACGGCTTAAGACGAATTTCATACTTCCCATTAACGGCTGGCGCATAAAGCATTAACTAACTTAACCTGCATAAAGCATTTCCTCCCCCCGCCAAAAACTGACACTACTATTAGGCAAGGAATCATAGTCATTAGTTCGAAAGTGTTAACGAAGACAAATATTTAGCAGCTATGAGAGAAGGCAAACCAAAAATTAACTTGACTACAATAAACTGAAGATCTACAAATGCGCAAAGGCCAGAATGGAAAGTTACTAGCAGAAAAAGGAGGCCCTCAAAAGCAAGAGAGAGTTTTCCTTTGATGGAAAGGGACGGCAAAATAAAACATCCATATGAGTGACCTAACCTAACCTGAGTGATCTCTGAGAGCAATATGAATAACAGGGAAATGTATCTTTAGTAACCGAAGGAATTATGTTCCTATGTCAGCGTACCAGTGGTTGAACAAACTTACTAAGAAAGCTAGAACTATTAGATATCACTGAGAGGGAACCAACATCCAATGGATGTCAAAGACATTACGTAATCGAAGACAATTTAAATGCCAGAGCCAAAGAGTGGACCATAAGACATGCAAGAATAAGAGGCGGCGAACAACTTGCATATATTCATGCAACCACAAGGCACATCTATAACTGACATAATAATAATGAATAATAATGTATGTGTCGAAGTAATATAATGGGAGTAAAGTAATGAGAAGATTGGCAACTGAAGAGAACGGAAAACGGAATCCCTGTTAGACCATAGATATAGAACCTTCAGTCTAGTGGCAACGCATGACCGAAGTATAGGCACGCACTAATATTTTCTCCAGTATGGGAAAGCGAGAGAAGGGATGACTGAGATTAAATAAATTTATTATTATTAATTTATAAATTGAAATAATAAACAGATCTAGCACCCGGATCTTTAGGGAAGCTATAAGGAACAACACCATCTTTGCCGATAGACTGGAAAAAAGTTGGACTTGTGTAATGAAAAAAAGCAAACAGATGGAGCGGATGACTTATATTCAGAGCAAGTTAGTAGCACCAGAACAGGTTACCACTGACAGAGATCTAGGCTAAAAACGGGGAATAGTCTAAACTAATCAAAACAGCGGAAGAACTAGCGGGTAGAATGCTCCACGCATGGCTGTTCCGGGAATCCGGTTCGCATCACTTCCGGAAGCGATCAGGCAAAACATGCGCGAACACGATGGGCAGGAGTGGATAGCGCGTGAAGGTGTCTCAGACACCTCATTAGCAAACAGCTGGGAAGGGTGGACGCATAAAGCGCTCTTTTTCTTCTATCCCAAAAATAAAAATTGATTCCTTTACTTTCATGCTTTGTTCATTCTCCCAATATAATTCAAAAGTTGTGGTAGAAATATTCTACTTTGATTTTATTCTAAACATTTTGGGAAACATAATAAGGCAGATATATAATTTAAAAATTGTAATATGATTAATTTTAACAAAAAAATTAGAGTCAAACTTCTTTAAACTTAATGTTCACTTAAACTTTCTTATATTTAATTATGAATTTACTATCATTTTTGTGTACATAGGGATTAAAGGTAAGGCAATAAAAGATCAAGGACCAGAAAATGGAAATTGAAAAGTAAGGGAACGTGAGAAAATTAAAAAAAGGAAAGTTCATGAAAATGGCAGATTAGAAAAAAAAAGAAAACAAGAGAAAAGCATGTGCTCACTGAGAACTACATTTGGATGAAGAAGCAAAATGGAATAATCTAAAGAACAAATAATAAAACTAAGAAAGAAAAAGAACGCTAGAGAAAAATATTAGAAAACAAAGAAAAGACAATAAAAACCTCAGAGGAAGAATAAAGATGTTGGAAGAAAAAGAAATGAAGTAATCAGATGAAAACATTTTATGCTTCTGAAGGCAAAGTCGAAGATTTGGAAAATACTCAAAGGGTAATTTTTAAAATACAAGACATCGTCATATGTATAAAAAAGATAGACAATGTACGTAAAACCAGCCCAAATTCCAGTAATCAACCTGGATAAATTTTGGTTAAAGTTAGAAAAATTTTATTACATAAATAATTAAAGAAAACGTTGTTCCTTATTTATATATAACAATGGATTAGAAAAGAAAAATTCTCTCACAATATAACAACATAAAGAAAGCATTAATGATTATGTAAAAATCAAAGTGAAGAAGGTCTGATACCTTCATAAGAACCCGATGTGAAAGCAAAAACTGCTAAAAAAGATAGATTCCACTATCCCTGATTCAAAAAGTAGAAAGTTCTTGTCTAAGCAATTACAAACAATAAAACCCGTTGTTCATCTCAATAAAATAAAGATCGCAGAGAAGTAATAGACAAAAACAAAGCACTTAGAAAAATGTTATTACAAACATTGCACGAAACTAATTCTGTGGCAGTAAAACAAGCGTGGAAACGTAGCAGTTAACTGTGGGATATACTCGGTGAATTTCGCCAACTACGATTCATTAAAACTATATAACACCAAATGACGAATAAGAGGAAAACGAAGTAAACCAAGAGCAGGAAGATGACGAAGAGAAAGGCGAAAAGTTTATAAACTACAATCTAAAGACAAAAAAAAATTTCAAACTTTTTCTTAAACATAAAGACAACAAGTAAAATTTTAATTTTAATTTTAAAGACATGGCTCAATGGTCCGCAGAATAAAAAGTTTTAAATATATTTCGTATTAAAGTATATGGTAAAAAAAGGATGAATTTAATTCTTATAATATAGACGGATTAAAGAAAATTGGGGAATTTGGGAACGGTATTAAAACACCTGTAAAAATTAAAATGAAATGGAGATCAATTAATACCACAAAATGTAAATCACTTAAAAAAATATATAAATTATAATGAAATCAACCAAAGGAAGAAATAAGTACAACAAGGCGCAAACGAAAGCTCCTTCAATTCGCAGAGGAATCAAGAGCCGGCCCGAGAGGAACGAAACAAAATAAAATAATTTCAACGGGAAACATCAAGACTGACTTTCACCCCCGCCGTCGCCATTCCGCGCAAATTCACCCAAACGCTTCGTCCCCGACGGGACCCAAAACCACTCGGGACGCAGCTCGACGCGGAAGACGCGGCGTAAGCAAACGACCAGATAGGGGACAACGCGGCTGTCAGAAATTCGAAAATAGGCAGATTCTGATTCAGCCTGGTCAAACGCTTGGCGCGACAGATTTACGCATGGTAAAACCAACTACAGCGACATAATATCAAATAAAAATAAATAAATTGATATTTACGAAATAATAGATCAAGCCTTAAACTGTTTTACAATTATAAAGCTGCAATGCTACTAAATATCTAAATGCAGAAAATAATTATTAAAATTAATCAAAGAACACAACAAATTAAGATTTATGTAAAAGTGAGTGGATAAGGGAGTCTTTTATCATTTAATTTGTTTTCTTTGTGCATCAATTACACGCCAAGGGCTCCTTAAAATAACGTATACTTTTATGCAATTATCCGCAGTAATAATAAGTTTTCATTATGACTCAAATAAAACAGTGAAAAACTTTCACCTAGGGAATGTAAGAAATAAGGGCGGTATTTCAATCTATTGGACGAAATATCATAAAATCTTTATGCCGGAGAGATCCTCAAATGCCGTACAATGCAGTATGCAACAACTCAAAGTAAATATGTAACTCGAATGCAGAAAATCTGACAATCACATTTGTCTAGTTGCAGTCAAGTCGGAATCATAAATATGTTATCCACACCAAAAAAACATACTTTACCCATTTGACATTGTCATTTAGATTGCCAGGTTAGTTTTAAAAAATGTATAAAGCAACCGAGAGATCATACATATGATTCCGCAGCCTATACCCAAGGCGTTTTGCTGTCCAACGAATTTACGTCCCAGTCGACTTTGTAGACAGTGGAATACTCAATCTTAAGTGATTTCACGATTGAATTATTGCGGATTTTGTAGAGAACAAGCTGCGGCACGGAGACCTTCCTTGCTGCAATTTTCCACAATGAATAAAATTTCAATCAAAAAATATTTCTTTTGGTAACAATCCGAAGAGCATTGAAGAGACTGATATTGAATGACTGCGTATTCGACGAATCGGAATCAATCTATCACATCAGAAGATGGGTGAAAGATAAGGTTGTTGGGAAGATAAAGAAAGAGATGAAACACTGCTCATGAAAAAAAGAATGCATGGATAAAGTCTTGTTCGCTAGGTATTAATCAAAAATGTTTAAATTTTAAACGTATCCATCTGAGATAAAGACTTTTCGCTAGCCGCTTGAAATTGTATTGCTATTGTACAAAAGATCATTATCAAAGAGGATATTGCATATTGTCATATTTGCAGAACGCATTCATTTGTATATGATCGTCTTTTTGCTATTACTATGGCATTCCTTCTATGAAAGATACCATTCATTTCGATACTATGAGTACTCCGCCCTCCAAGTACAGTACTGTCATTTCAGACAGCAATATGGTATTAATATCGAATTGGTATTTCTTAAAAATTCGAAATCAAGTCCGTGACGAGGAATGGTACATATTCTACCAACTGGGACACTTCCAACAATAAGAGTTCTAAATATCACTAGTAGTAGTACGGTACGATAAAAACATACTTGGTCACTGAATCCTTCACTTCTGACAAGAATGTTGTCGCAAAAGACAGTGAGAATAGAAATAATCACCGAGATTTTCGACAAACCTAAGACATGAAATCAAATTGACAATCCTGATTTAGGCTGTCTTAATAGAGTAACAATAAGCTTCTTCAAAATATTAACAATATCGGCCATTTATACATATCAATCTATCAAGTGTAAAACCGTGATAATGAACATGATTTGAATAAATTCAAATACTCTGTTGACTCTGAGGTCAATACTGAATCTGAATACTCTTAACAAATCAAAGTTGACTCTGACAGGATAAAATTTGTGGTCATTCATTGTCCTTACCGTGCCGAAAACATGGTAATGTCTCTTGAACTCACTGCATAAGTAGCCTTATATAAAGCTATTCACCACAGACAAAGTCGAATTGATTAACGTATGAAGAAACCATCTCTAAAAAATACGAATGGTGTGAGAATGAGGATCATTCTCTACACTTTATAGAAATAAAGATTTGCACATGTTAAATATTTAATAAAACAATGGTATGTTTCATTGCACTTATGCTAATAAAATTTCAAGCAGAAAAAATTTTTCCATTCCAATCATATGAGCAACTCATTTCATGATTATGTCAAAATAAGTTACTAAATAATTTATCTAAAACTTGGAAAAAAATTTATTTAAGAAAATAATTTTTATCTAAAACTATGATACATTTTTCTGAACATTAATCTGCAGAATATATAAATGACAAATAAAATTACGAAAAGGAAAAAAGAGTCCCATATAACACAAATATAGATATTTTTATAGCATTATTATAATTTTAAATCATTGGATAAAGGAAATCATAAAATACTAATTAAAGGCAATCGTTTTTAAAATATTGATTTCGTATATTTTAACTTACCATAAAATTAAATTTACACAACTACAAAGTATTTTTTAATTAAATATTTTTCCACTTAAAACTTTTATGATTTTTTAGTCGTAATCCTTATCTATTTTAATATCGCATGTAATATTTTGCTTTTATACACATATTTTTTAAACAATTTACTTCGTCCCGAAAGAGAGAAAAGAAATATTTCTAACATAAGTTGGTTTTCATGTATATTTAACATATACCTTTATTAATTTGATTACACTTTCAACTCTATGTCTCTCTGTTAGGATAATTCTTATTATACGTCATAAAATATATGTAATTTTAAGAAAAATTATAAAAACCTTCTTTAAATAACTAATTCAATTTTTTAAATTTTTAATATAACTTTTTCACATATTAAAAAACTCACACAGATTAAATTACTTAAAAAGAAATACAAACAATTTCAAAGAATCATGATTACAAACATTATCTAAACTTTAAACGAAATTTTACGAAATTTTTGACACTTACTGACTTCCAACGAAACGGTAACGAAAGAGATAGAACGTAGACAACGACTAAGGAACTTGTGGGAAATGAAACTATACATTGCTGCTGAAGGGCGTCGGTAATTTTTGACCTGCGTGAACACAGTTTCATTTGTTATCTAGCTTTTTTGATTTTTCTCATGACGAGAATAAATGTAAATGTATTATAGTGAATAATATAAAGAAATACTTTTAAATCTTTTGTATTTATCTTTTTGGGGAGCTAATGCATTTTAAACGATTCCTTTTAAATAATATGAAATAAAAAAAAAACTTTAGGAATAATTTTACGTTGTCTTTCATATCAATGTAAACTCTAAAAAATTTTAATTAATGTTTAAATATGTATAAAAATTAATTTATCACATTCTAGCCGTTAAGCAAATCATTCATGATATATCCGCGCGAATGAACATTCGTGGCAGAAGAAATCAATAATTCATCATTGCAACAAGGCGGATATTGCATCACAACCACCATATTGGCAGCCATATTATAATTTTTTGCTTTGCGTGTTTTACATAATTCTAATTTGTGACTGGCTATTGTAGTTTAAAATGAGCCTTTTAAATCCCAGCTATTTACAAGCTGGTAGATTACAACAAGAAATTAGTAAAGTACAGGAAAAATTAAAACGGGAGAATCAAGGTAGGCCACTACTAGCTTAACTAATTTCTTCATTCGATTATTGATTATCAACGTTTTAATCCTTTTAGCTTAATTTCTCAATGTCTTCAGATTGCAAATAATTTTAAGAATAAAACAAGTTTTGAAGATGAGGCTCATGAATTAATTCATTTGTTCGTCATTTAAGACGTGCAGATTGTTATTTTGTAAATCTAAATATGTAGATTGTTATTTTGTAATCTAAATTAAAATTATTTTGTGAACGGTAATTTTTATTCTATTGTTTCTGTATTCCTAATATTCTTTCTGCTTGCTCAAAAGAACGCGAAGAAAAACATGGTGGTAAAAGGAAAAAATCCAGATGGGGAGCACCAGATGCAGATAAAACTTTCATTCCTGGTATGCCAACAGTTTTACCTACCAATTTGACCAAAGAGCAGGAGGAAGGATATCTTTGTAAGTATTTTCTTTGAACATTTTCATGTACTTATATTGATAAAAACATGAAATCTAACCCTTATTTCTGCTTTCAGCTTAAAGATTTACATAGCAGTTATTAGAAATTATAAATTTCTTATGTTTTTGCTTAAGGGTTGATTTTATGTAAAAACATACTACATTGATATTGTTTCAAATTCATCTGATTCCTAAGTGCAGTTGAAGGAAAAATGTACATTTTTTACAGAAAAAAATTAAGAACTCTATTTCTTATTATACTTTCCACTGCATATATTAAAAAAACTGATATCTTAAAAATCTTTTTATCTTCAATTCCTATTTTAGTTTTAATTTTAAATAATTCAAAGCCTTTATTGATTTTTAATTATACATAATGATTTTCTAAATGAAATTGCAAGTTTCCATTTACTAGAAAATATAGATTTCTTTGATATTTGAATATCTTTTGTTGAAACATTTTTTTATAGTTAGTTTTTTTAATTCTAGAAATTCATGTTAAATTTCAGTAAGAATGCATACAAACTTCATATCCTTTAAAATTAAATCTTCAGTATTTTGAATATCTATTAAAACTTGAAAATATTTTTTCTAATTTATATTTCTTTCCTAAAAAGATGTTTAAAATAATTATATTTAATTTTTTTCAATTTCCTAGGTCTCTGATAATAGCATGAAACTATATTATTAAATAAGGAATATGTTGTGGATAATTAAAAAATTCTAAAATTACAATAAAATTTTTAAAAATTT
>JAOWBB010006712.1:0-19446 GCA_028565995.1 Ricinus marginatus
CACAGCATGTGCCGGCTTCAGATTCTGCCTTGTCCTGCTGCCCTCCAAAAACATGGGGGACACAGAAGACACATTCCATGCCTATTTGATATGTGTTCTAATATCTAACTGTGCGGAATCAATGTTAAATTGCCTTTTCCTTAAGTTGTTAGTGTGAACGTAAAAAAAACTGATTAAATTATTTATGTATTTGGTTGAGAAATGCGTTTCATTTCATTTTATTTATTTATTTTAGCGGCAAAAGTCATATTTTGCAGCATGGGAGCAGGGCGACATAGTGCAAAAGGAGCACAGGTCTCTTTTGATTAAAATATTTTTTTTTTTTTAAAAAAAAAAAAAAAGAATTCGGTCTTTCATCCCTTAAAAGTCACAAAAAGAAACTATTGCACAATCGGAAGAGTCTAATAAGCAATTATTAGTTAATCTGTAAATAACGAGCAGTGATGCCGGGCTGGAAGCGAAGTAAAGGGGCTTGTCGAGAATGGGAGATGCGGGAAACCCGATTCTTCTGCCTGGTTCGACGGACCTAACCGACAGAAAGCTGCCGTCAGCGAATTGTCGCGAAAGATGCATTTCCCGCTTTTCACTGCCGACGATTAGGAAAGAATAAAGAATTCATTTACGGTGAGTTATGGCCGATTTGAAGCATGTGCTCCCGATAAACACTTCGGATTCTCCGACCGGGGTAGAAAAGTGATAAGCTTTTCGTGAGGAAAGCTCTTCTTTCCCCCGAGCAAGCCGCTCCCCGACCACCGTGATGCGGAAAGGGTGGCCAAACAGCGAGGAAAGCGCGAGGAAGGGACTCCGGATGAGAGTTCGCCTTGCCAAGCCCTGCTCCCTTAAGGGGTGAATGGGAAGGGGGCTCGGAGAGGGTTGCAAAATGAGATTAGCTTTGCGTAATCGGTTTTAACGATGCTTAATAGGATCGCTTTGTCGACGATAGCTATCATCTGATTAAGCTTATTTTCAATTATTTCACCCCTCTGAGTTAGGGGATGCGAAAATAAGGGTGTTTTGTTCCCTTTAACTGATGGTGGCCCGTCCAATCCTATCTACACTTCATACATCTTTGGCTTTTTCCCTTTTCAGCTTTTAACAGGGTGTTCCGTCAATTTTAAACTCATTTGCAGCGTTTCGTGCACTTGGTCAATTCCTCCGCCGACCCGGTCCTCGAAGCGATAAATCCCGATCCTCGTATCCTTCCCTTGAAAAAGGTAATGGACCCGCTTTTCCGCTTTAGGTACCGTTCCTTCACTAAAATGTGTAAAATGTCAGGGCCGTAACGAAGGAATTTGCATTGGCCCGCAAAAAATTAGGACGGAATCGTAATTTAAAAACATTTCGCTATTATTTTATGAATACAAATATCGTGAATATTATTGTTCGAGCAGCTCGAATGTTGTATTGAAGCACAACATGGAATAAATCGGAGTACGAAACCGGACAACTGATATAAAGTGTCGCCATATTTTTATACATTTTCACTAACTGAAAATGTATTAAAAAGATATTTATGCACTTCACTTTCGATGTGAATTGCAGTCTCATCCAAACAGAATACGCCACGGATCTTGCTTTCAGGTTTTAACCGAAATCATTACGTTTCTGCATTTATAGGAATAAGTTAAAACTCGCGTAGAGTTTTGTACCTTTTTTTCTTTTTTTTTTTTTTTTTTTTTTTACGAATATCAATTTGAACAGCTGGGCTATGTTTAAAATGCGCATCATCGAGGATATTTGAATAGGTCTGAGGTCTAAATTGATGTAACTTGCGAAGACCAACGTGGAAGCGATCAGATGTGCTCGTGGGACGAAATGTTTTCATTTCTGTATGGAAAATGATGCGCATTAGTTAAATGTTTACGGACGATATAGTAAAGAAACACCTATTATTAGGTTGAGAGGAAACCACGTTCACCCATCAGTGAAAACATTTGGAATAGTTTACTGTTAAATGAATGGCGATCCCCCGTAATTAGAAAGAGGCAGAAGGCGTATCCGAGTTAATCGGGGGTCTAATGAAATCGCAGAAAGGAGGCTTTTTTCCTGTAATATTTGGAGAATTTCGAAAATTGTTGAGGTGAGCGACGTGAAATCTGCCGGATTACGGGGTGTGGACGGGAAGAAGGAAGGAAGTGAGAGAGACAGGACGTCTGTCACTGCGGCTTGTTAAACGTGAAGCCAAACTCATTAATAACAGCGATGCAATCCGCTTTACAGCTCCTTTAAACAAACATATGGAAATAGACTTATAACGTGAGTCGAGGTTCCAACAAGTTAGCTATTAAACGTGATGAAAAATCAGCACTTCCACTTGTCCTCCCTTTGCTGCGAGAGTCAACCCTCCCGCGCTTTCCCGATTCCTTCGTCGTGCCGGAAGAGAGACCCCAAGTCTGCCGTAATTATTGCTGCATGCCATAACGGGGAATTAATTTCTTTTTTTTTTTTTTTTTTTTTTTATGAATTTCCACATTTTATATAGCAAGCTGCAGCAATCGATGCTTCGAATTATCGCGGTACATTTTCAAATCACGCAAATGTTTCGACGGTCAAACCTATTTCAACGGTGAGGGCGAAGCGTTTTCATTATTATTCAGTACACGTATAATATGGTTATTGCGGTATTTTAATGGGGAATGTGGATCTTTAAAGAGTCACTCAGCTGAAGGTTTACCTTTGACTTTTCGGATATTCCGAACGGAAAATAAATGGTGCGCCCGAAACTTGACCATTGCAAGGATGTAAGCTTTTATTTTTATGATTTTTTAATAATATATATCCAAATACATGGTCCGGAAGAGGTCGCTAATTTGAAATTTTTACGTAGATTTTATTAGGGGGTAACATCTGACGGGGAATAATATTTATTCGCATTTGCGAAGTGTTCTCCTGCCACGATTTGAGGCGTCATTCGATTCATTCGTATATGTATGCATCGAAGCTTGATTTGTTTGATATAATTTAAAGCTCGCAACTCGATTATAAAAGTGAAGAAAAAAAAGGAAAAATTCTTTTGTAACCGATTTACGTGCAAAATAATGGAAATGCCGGCAATTTAGGTGCTTGCCGAAAATGGTAAATCGTGAAATTTTTCCTAAATATAATTGCTGACATTACTACTATATTTTTGTCCTGATCCACATTGATGCATGGATAGGAAAAAAAAAAAAATCAAGAAGGCGAATCATTAGCTTTTTCATTTGCTGGCACGGGGTTCAGCACTTGTTGCGATTGCTTTGAAACCATCCAAAATGTTCTCGCTCTGTGTTTTATGAAGGAGGAAAACGAAATGGTCGCCGTGTCTTGCATTTTGGCGCGTTTGGAAGCGAATAAAAAACTAATAAAAACTTAAATCCCGCATCAATGCCGCACTCCAAATCCTAATTTTATCGTGGATCCGTTCTACCACCGATGTTCGCCACATGTTCAGAGTTTGCTTTAGCCGAAGGACTGTTAAGTAAATCTATTAATTTAAGTTTTTGCTTCAGAAAGTTCGCCCTCGCACGGCGGCAACCAATCGGGGTGGGGGATCAAAGGTAAGGGAAGCGAATGGAGATTCTCCAAAAATTTCTGCAGGGCCCCGGGGGGGGCGAAATGGCCGAAGCGGGATGGAAAGGAGAAGCCGAGGTGGGACTGGAGAAACGCCCCCCGGTCGCCGGGGCGCCTCGAAAAACCTTCGGTCTCGTGCCTGGTGGCTTTGGAGATTTGGAAAAGCTTTTTCCCGGGGGGGCGCAGGTTTCGAGGGAAGACCTTTCGACGCGCCCCCGGATTTTTTCCGCCCCTCCGGCGCGCTGTCGAATTTCCTCTGCGTCCAACCGAATTTGAAAGTGGGAAAATGCGGTTCCGCGATTTTTTTTTTCCTTTTTCCTCCTTTGAATTTGTGCGAAAAATAAATCCCAATTTCCGAAATATAATACGTTATTTATCGAATAATGAATAAGGGAAAGCAAGATCAGGAATCGTGGAAAGGGAAACAGCCTTAAATTTTTTTTTTTTTTTTCATATAAAATATCATAAAATGTTACGAAAAAAAAACCTGCAATTATTCATTCACTTGATACGTATTATCTCAAAAAATGAATATACTTTCAAAATATATGATGCTGCTTCGTAATAATCGCCGTTGTGTATAATTATAATATTGTAGGTACTATAAATCTGTAATGAAATAAACAAGTTTTTAACGTGTTCATTAAAATTTACTGTTTAATAGCGCTGTAAGAAAAAAAATCGCAGTTAAAACAAATTAAAATTATTTCACATACAATAATATTAACCGGTAAATAAAATTATTTACAATAATAAATAGTGTCAGTATAAAAAATATAATGTATATGGAGAAATTTTTTAATAAAATTAAATAAATTATGTAATATATTAAAATATATATATATAATGAAATCATTATAATAAATTTGCATGTTCATCTTGCAACATCATCTAATAATTAAAATTGGATTAAGAATTTTTTATTATACACATATTTTTTAATTCATTTTAATAGTTGCATTAAAAAAGTAATCTATTTTTTTATTTTCATAGCTTCAGTGAATAAAATTAAATTAATTTCATGACTAGTTTCACAATGGTTTGTTTAATATCCTTAAATAGCCCTTAGCGGTTCGAAGATTTTATGTTCCGATGATTTACAGAAGGAAAAAATGCATATTAGTTTGCTCATTTTAGTGCTGAATTTATATAGTGTTATAAAAATTAAAATTTATATGTAAAAATGATGAAAGATCACTTAATAATTATAATTATAATCTTTTTTTTTTATAGGTGAGGCAAAAAAACCTCATCTTTTGTTGGCAAGATTTGTCTTTTTTAAAAAATGAAAAAAATTTGCCGTACATCAATGTTTGAGATGCATCGTTTTTTATGCCAACAATAAAAAATGGGAAATTTTCCTTATTGTACAGCGGATGGGAATTAATAAGAAAAAATTTGTTTTTGCCAAAGGTTCTGCCTTTTACACATTTTGGACTTGACAACAAGAGTTCGTACATTTCTTTTCCTTCTTACCGAAGACAAGACAAATTCGTCAGTAATTGATGGCGATGCACTGAAATATGCTTAACCGCAAAATATATGTTATATACAGGTATATGCTTAACTGCATGATTCGATGTTGTGGCAGACGTCAGGGCATAATCCTTATGGCTGAGGGTCAAAAGATTTTCGAAATTTGGATGTTTGACGTGAAGAAATTTTTTTGCAAGCCGCGCGGGGACAGGTTTCAGGAACCGTATTCAGGTACCTAAAGAAATTAAAATTAAGTTATTCTTCTTCCATGCCGGTCGCAGCTGACATTTTTTTGGCTTCAGCTTGATTGGATTGAATCAAGAAGTCGCAATAAATTAACCATTTCGGTTTGTGGCCACAGTCAATTGAAGTTAAATTACCGTGCAGGGAAAGTCGCGCTCTCGCAGCCCTTCGAGCCAGGTTCCGTGGAAAAACTTTTTCTGGTGCCACGTCTCCGTCATCGGCACTTTCCCGACTTTGTCCCGCTCGTCCGAACGTCATTCATCGGTCCATTCGCGGGTTCCAGGGTGCTCCTCCGAGGAGGGTGACGGCGGCAGCAGCAGCAGCAGCTCGAAGGGGAAGAAAGATGAACCGAAGCTAATGAGATTTGAATCATAAATAAGTGTTAGCTGCATTGGCGGTCTGCCTAGACCCCACACAGAAACAATAAGGGCAACGTACACGGATGAAAAACTCGAAAAATGAATTCTGTTCCAATTGCGTGTGAAGGAGCTTCCACAGCGATTATCTGTGGTGTTCCATGGTGAGACCCAAAGGATTCCGCCCCGCGAAGCATGTGCCACCATCAAGCACCATCGCATTTTAATTCCCTCAACATAAAACTATTCACTCTTTTTATATGGTGGAATTTTAAATCTTTTGAAAATACTTTCCTCATTTTTTAAATCTCCCATCGTTTAAAACAAATAAATGTTAATATAAAAAGCTTATGAACCTTTTTTAATAACACTCAATTTCGAATCGAAAATTGGACATCAAAGCAAGTTAATCCCCAATAACTCGGCTAATTTATCTAATTCATCATGTGCATTAAATAATACTTCTCGTGGTATAAAGAATTAAATAAAAATTACTCGGATATAATTGACACGCCAAAATTAAAAAATCATTAACCATCAGCTTTTTGTTCATTGATTGAACGTGTACGCGCCGATATATTTATATGAAAAGCGCCGGGTAGATTATCTGTTTTTTGGAGCGTTTTGATACCGATTAAATATTGCCGCGGAAAAGGGCCTTGTCACTATCTGAAATAAATAAAAGAATTGCTGTCGTCTGAATGAACGCTGTCGGTCGCAAGGCGAATTCTTCTGCGCGGGAGTCCTACGAATGTTTTCTTCTGCTTTCTGCGTGACATTTCCATCAATCACACCTTTTATCTTTTTATTTTTTCTTGTTTTAATATTTTTATATTCAAATACAAAATTGTGGGTTGTAAAAAAAAAAAAAAAGGGTGACAAGAAGTGTTTTGGATGGAAAGAAGAATCACATAAATAATTGACCGGCATCTTGACAGCAGTGCATCGTTAATAATTGGATAATTAATGCTTGCGGATGACACGTATGTTGACATATGACCTCTCGAAACATCAAAAGATTCATTGCCGAAGCGACGCCATTCATTAAATTGGCTAAAATGACAGTTCAAAGTGATTTTTTCAACTTCTTCCTTCTATCGGAGACGTTACCGGCACTCTGTTTGGATGATGGGAGGTGGCAGCCCCCCAAGTCCCTCTCGATTTTCCATTTCAGAGTGTGCACAATCAGGTACGTTACATCGCCCTTCCTGACTGCCAACGCCGTAACGTCATGTATATATATATATATATATATTTCTTTTACATGTTGTGACAAATTCTGCACGCATTACCTTCCTTCGTTTTGACTCCAAACGTTTTTGAAAGTTCCATCGTTATAATGAATTTAAATATCGCGTACAGAGGTGTTCACTTCGTTTGTACATTGTACAATTCTAAACACCTCTTCTGAAACCTTTCCTTGATTTATTTATTTATTATTATTATTATTATTTTTTTTTAAGTAATAATCTTCGTGTCTAAATTTTTCCTTCTTCGATCAATCAGTTGCAGAATTTACAGACATTTTGTACTGGTTATTTTTACGTAATAAAATTTCCTTTTTAATACGTCGTATTATTTTAATTTATCTATAAACAAAATTGAAACGAAAACATTTTCACGCAGGATAAGCGCGTAAAATTAAAAATGTAAAATGGGATTAGCAGGAGTTTAATTGCGTGAAAAAAGAAAAAATCTTAAAACTTAACGATTTATAAGTATGATACATTTGATTTTAGTGCCTACCGTGTAATTGACTTTATATATGTGTATATTAGATAAAAAATTAAACATCTACTTGCAGTGAATTACTCGCATTTCAGACAGCAACAAGTAAGATACACATGTGTATCACGTGTACATCTCACTTTTTAACTCTTGGATTACATGCTTACACCTTTGTTATATACATATATACATGTATAATTTAAAATTAAAATTCAAATTTCCAATTGAAGTTGTAGTAAATTTTTAATAAATTTCTCAAAATTTTATTTTACAATTCAGAATACATCTTCTGATTACTTAATACACCTAAATATATAATAAAGTGTTATTTCAGGTTATTTTTGAGTAAAGTTTTGCACGAACTTCGTTACGGATAAATCTGCAGATGCGCAATGACAAGTTGCCCCTGCTGGAGATTAAGCTGTCATTCCTGACAGCGGTAGCCGTTGAATTGTGACGGCGCGTCCGATTTTAGATTATGCAAATATGACGCCGTCGACGGGTTAATGCGTCCACCAACCGAGCCAGTAAAAGAAGGAATCCCTGGCGAATCGTCGAGCAGCGAAAGTTCTCGCGAACGACAGCCACTTATAAGCGGCCGATTAGCACCAATCAGATGCACTAATTGCGGATAAATCGAGCGCCACGCTTATAATGGCAGCGGCAGCAAATTTCTCCGTTTAGCACCCCGCTAAATCCTTCCTTCCTTCATCTCCCGCGAAAAAACGCTGCGGAAAAGCTTTCATCGGACGTTCGAACTTATTTCGGCGCCTTTCTCTCTCTCTCTCTCTCGAGCCGCCGGAAGCGGAATCGGGGAAAACCGATCCGGGGGTCCCGCGAGCCGCAGCAAAATTGCCGACGCAGGCGGTAAGCCGAGGCAAAGTCCCTCGACCGTCCAGGATCGCCGCAGAAACTCATTTTCTCCGATTGCGTCTAGCAAAAGCTCCGACGCAGCGAGCGCGGACCTAATGAGGAGCAATAAAAATTTTTAATTCGTGTTAAAAAACATTTGTCAAGCATTTTGGGGCGATTTAACGATGATTGAGCTCTGTATGTCGGGACAAATATTCAAGTAAATCATTTACGGAGCCGGTTGACGTTGGAGGACCGCCAAAGCCAACTACAGCGCTGAATAATTCACTTCCATGTGAAAGCTGCTTCCGTTTCTGCCCTCGTTCCGGGGGCGGCCACGAAAACTGCCAGCGTCGGGGGCCCCGGGGGCCCCTTCGGTTTGTCACCGGGGGGACCGTCTCCCGGGCACGAATGCTTTTGCGCTTTCTACAACAACCCATAATGATGAGAATTTAATTAAAAGTGTAAATTCGAAGGAATTTCGGGACAAACGCCGTCAATATTAAATAAATTAGCTTGTTTAAGTAATTGGCAGACCATGGCTGAGCATGAATGAATCCTCTTGTTCTTCTTGCTTTGGTAAAAAATGTTTTCAAGTGTGAATTGGATTCCATACAAAAAAGCTATTAATTCCCGCTCTTGGGAATTGGTTCTGACTAAGTCTTCTGTCCGAGCGAAAATTGTTCTCTGCCCAAATCAGATTTTGCCTGATGCGGTACGCTTTCCGGCCGCCTCGCGCCCGCGTGAAAGACGTGAAGCGCCGCAAACCCGGGACTCGGGGCGCATTTGGCGTTCGACGGGGAGCAGTTCGGATGCAGGAAGCCCTTCCCGACGCCCTCGTTCATCTTGCGTTTCAACGGGATCTTCGAACGGGTCCGCGGCTCCGGTTCGGTCGCATCCGGCTGGGTGGCGGGCCCCCGGGGAGCCTTCCCCCGACCGAGCGTTCGGGACTCCGGGGCTCGGCGTCGGAGGCGGAATTTTCGAGATTCGCGCGAGGCCGGCGTCTGATTCGAATCCCGTTCTCCCACGTGCTCGTGGGTAAATTCCTGATTTTATGCGGGCGTTAGCCGCTCTTTGGCCCCGATCCGTTCGCTTTCCCAGTTCGCGACGTCGTTTTTTCTCATTTTTGGAGGGAGATTCGAAGATGCAGCCGCGCACGTCGCTGTTAATGGCGCAACAATAAAGCTGCGAAAACGTTGAGGGAGCAAATTAAAAGCAGGGAAGATAATTTTTATGTTCATCATGTGAGCGCTTTTAGCAGCGGCGGCAGGAGCGTCAGCGGCGGGGTGCGGATGATTTGTCAAGTGACAAGCAGTGCCGTGGCCGGGATTTCTTTCCATTTTCATATTTTAAATGGGAAAGAAAAAGTTCGCGCTTTTAATATTTGCTCCGAGCCCAGAACAAATGAAATTCCTTCGGCGTTAGATTTATATGGCAGCTTAAAATTGCATGTTTTATAAATGAATATTGGGAAGGAGAAAGACGTTTTTGCCGTAATATTGTTGCCAAAAGACATATTTCAATTTTTCTTTTTTTTTTTATTAACTTTTTATTTTATTTTCTTCGCGGGTTGTTTGCACAAATACAAAAAGCTGATGGATTATCCGAAATACGTCGAATTCAACACGCTTTGAAATCAAACGGAAACGTCAATGTTTGTTATGTTTAAAGAAAAGAAAAATTCCAATAACCGATTGCATCTTGAGTGACATTTATGCTGGAGGCGTAACAACAGCATACATCCTCAATACGCAGACGGGTTATTTTTCGGTGTGAAAGAGAAAATAACTATGAACGACGGTGTCCAATTTGCCTCCCAAATCGTAAATACTCAAAACGGCATATATGCACATATATATAAAGGCGTTTAACGCTGGAAATCTGCGCCCAACGTTATTTACCGTCGATCGTTATTTTGGTGCATATTCAAGAAAGAATTTGCCTTTATGCGATGTCTTTCACGAACGGAGACAATCCTCGTGCCAAAAATCCGATCGTATGCTTGGGAGGAAGACCAATATGATTCGAGCGTGCATAATAAATAAGACAATCCAACAGACTAATGTGGAATCATAAACGATTACAACCTGGAACAGGATTTTTTTTTAATTCATAAATTTCTGCTGTTAAATTTTATTACTACAACGTAATTCGCCCGGTTGTAAACCATCCGCTTTTTACGGCCGGCCACTAAATTTATAAGCGCATTTCGAATCATTAGATAAATGAACGGCTTTCCTTCTTATTTTTCCTTTCGGCGTTCGGGCGCAGTCCGCTGAACGCGTTCGAAATGGAGCCCCCGCGCAATCCGAAAAGGTTCCGCCCGGAGCAAAGCCGTGACCGAGCCTCGAATAAATTTTTCCAGCCATATTTCACCGACCCGGGTTCGGCCTCCCGGACCTCGAGAGACCCGGTCCCGGTCGGAAAAGCGATTGCTGTTTGACCGGCTGCGGGAGGGTCGGGAGAGGAAGAAAATCTGCCTTCGGCCGCAGAAGAGGACGCGAGAAATTTTCAAATTAATTTCGATAATTCCCTTCCCCCGCCCCTAGCGAGCGCATTCCTTTCGGGTGAAGCTACCCGGAGGGTGCGGGAGAGGGTTGGTTTTCGATCCCGGCGGAAAATGCATTCGGACCAATTCGAGTTCGCGAATTCCGTTTTCCCGGCGTCCGTAACCGGATTCGGACCGCGGAAACCGCGCATGGGGCTGCTCGGACGTGGAAGTTTACACCGTGGTGTTCGAGCGGTCGCGGTGTCAGGAGCCGCCCGTTCGGGCAGGCGGGGGCAGGGGATCGTTGCGCCCTGCGCATTTCTGCGCCGAATATACGTGAGTGTTAATTAATCACAAAGGAAAGGAAAATTGTTGGCCGAGGCGAAGGATATTTGATCGGCGTCGGAATTTGGACGCGGGCAACCACGTGCGGCCCGTAGCTGACGCTTTCAACGTGACTTCGCGGGCATCGCAAGCGAAAGCGCTGCAGGAATTTTTGCTGCAGTGCATGATTCCTTCGATCGCAATTAATTACATAAGATGTATTCGTTATTCGGATCCGAAGACCGAAAAGTGAGCCGCGTTTTAACTAATAACGACGAATTTCAGCCCCGGTTAATGAGATAATGTCCGCCTGTTGTTATGACGGTCATAAGCCTCCGATAATCCAGTTTTTTTTTTTTTTTAAAATCTTTGAATTTTTATTTCAAAATTATAAATTGTTGCCCTCACGAGGATCCTCCAGGTTCCGAGGCAGAAAGCTCAAAGACGAAAAAAAAAAAAGTTTATCCATAAAAAAATAATTGCGTAAATCCCGTAAAAGATTTTTTCGTAAATAATGAGGGGATTTTTTACTCAAAGGCACATTTTGAGGAGATGCCCCAAAAACATTGACAATGAAAGGCCTTTTTCATATGAGTTTGGGTTTCCTTATGAAAAATGTATGACTAATAAAAAAATCCGTTCTTCCAGCTTAATCTTCGTAATAGCGACGTCGACGTCGAAAATTCGCCTGTCGGTTTTATCCAGCAGCGTAATTCGCAAATGGTCCTCTCTAATTAACTCGCCTCACCCGATTCCTGCGGAAGGCTTTCGCTTTGCGATGCAGACATTTCACCGTCTGTCGACGTGCCTAAGCCGGGAAACAGGACGATTTTGCGACCGGAAGTAGCGGAATTGAAATCGCGGTCCTGATGCAGTTATTCTGTTGGAAAATCACGGGGGTTTCCTCGTTTTACTGGCGATCTCCGACTCCTACCGCAACCACCGTTCAAGAAGCAACCTGCTTGGGATGGGCGACGTTCGGTGGATCGTCGGGTTGGAAAATAAAGGCTTTGCAGCGCAGGTCGCAAGAAGGACCTGCAAGAAGCGACGGCCGGACGGTGGGGAAACCGAATCGGGAGAGGTGAAGGGCTTTGAAAGGCTTAAAGCGAGCTTAAACGAGAGGGGCAGAAAAGCGAAGACGGAAAGGTGCCCTGCTGCGGGAGGAAACGCTGCCGTCCCCGATCGAAGGGCTTCGCTGCTGGCTCGTCGCTTCTTCATATCCGTATCTGGTATTGCGAAAAGCGTGACGTTTGATAACGAACGCTCGAACGGGGAATTTGTCGAAGGAAAAATAAATTTTCCATCTCGACAACTTCATTCACATTTTCCACTCATCTTTTATCGACAGCCCCCGATAAAAGCCTCGGGAAATCTTATCGTAATCGGAAAACTCAGTTTCTTACCGCCAAAACGATTTCCGTTCAGATGAAAATTTCCTTTTGTCTACTGCGCCCGGAAAGCGGCGTTTTCCGGCTCCAAAGCTGCCGCAAGGCGTTGGTGTCGCGAGACCGCTGAAAGTTCGATCCCGAATTCGACGTGTTCGGGATTTTTGGTCAGTTTCCCACGAGCATCGCCTCCAGACGATCAATCGTCGAACAGCACGGAAAATCCAACACGGTTTTGCGATCCTCGGGGAGTTTCGCCTTTTTCGAAAGGCGAAGTCGCTCGGAAGTCGTCCAGCTGAACGGCGCCCGGAGAAAATTGCTGACGTCCCGAATTCGGGAAAGAGGAAGGGCGTCTGGAAATCGGACCGCTGGAAAGATTTCGTCGAAAATGACGGTCCATTCGGTGGCTGCGGGCGAAAGGCACCGGTGAGAGATGGGCTCCCATCTGAAAAGAGAAAAGACCGGGAGAACCGATGCTCGGACGCCTGTCACGGGAGACCTTTCGAGGAGGTGGCCAAGGTGGTACCCAAACCGGACTGACATTAACGGACTCGAGAATCTCCGGTACGAGGAACGCCGTTAATCACCTCCGTAAAATCCTGCAGAAGAAAGAAAAGCAGTCCACGTTGTACGGATTCTTTAATCCCTCACCAGAGGAAAAAATATGACTGATGAAAGCGCATGACTCGATACACATGTATTATTGTTGCTATAAATAACAGTAATAGGAAATTGTATCGCTTTGTCATTTATTTTTTCAGTCTCAAGAATGAATTAATCAAATACCATTAGAATTATATGGCGAATCGACGTTCGAGCAGCGGGCATCGCCGTTAAACCGATTGTGTGCCTGCACTCCCGAATTTTACGTCTTCTGCTCCTTCTACAGGTATTACTGCGGCGGCATTATTAAAATTCGACCAACGTGAATTCACCAGAACAACCTGTCTCTTGATGCGGCATTATTTATGCATATAAATATATGACCGCTGTCAAATATTTAATTAAACCTCTTAACTACGAATATTTAAATTCTCATTTCAATGTACGGGCATTTGAAGCTTTTGATTAATGATATTGCATCAAATAAAATAATTTTCCCGCAGTTATTTTATGCTTCTTCATGTACTGATAAAAACAACGCTAATCCGAAGACAGATTTCGGCGCACATTTTCCTCGGCGGACGGTTATAAAATCAATTTCCCGATTTTTGAAATGGTTCTGCATATCGCGAAGCAACGAGAATTCAGACCGAATGGTTAAACGCTCATTTTGAGGACGTCGGACCCGATTCCGATATTTTTTTCATTCTCTCCGATTGCCCAAAAGGAAAATTTTTAGTTGAAAAGCAATTAATTTATTTAAAAAAAGATTTTACACGAATTAAATTTACGTAAATTTGAGTTGGGACGCTTCGGAGCCGAGCTTCTGCTCGATCCAGTTGATGTAGTTTGGAACGCGGCAATAAAAGTCAGGTTTGCCGCTGCCGCAGGGAAGGAACACCCAGGAAGCGATGCCAACTTGAACTCCGCCCTTGACGAGGGGACTTCCGGAATCACCCTGCGGATCGCAATAGGACGGTTCAGTCTCCGTGCACCCGCGAATGCTCGCAGGGTCGAGGATTTGAGGTTACTCACGTTGCAGACTCCCTGTCCGGTGCTTCCTCCGCGGGCGCATATGTAGCCCGGAAACATTATGGTGCCGGTTTCCATGCCGCATTCCTCGTTGTTCAAAGTGACGAAGTTGACGCCTTTCTGCAACCTGTTCGGCACTTCCTGATATTGTCCGTCCTGAATGGAAAAACCTTCGGTCACAGTGCGTTCCGCACATGAGGGCGACTGTCGGGGCGAAATTATAAGGCAACTCACGGGGTTGGTGTATCCCCATCCGGATATGGTGACATTTTCGCCGGATTTGACGTGCCAGTCCTGGGGCGGCAGCGTGATCTGCTGGATGCTTTTGCCGAAGTTGAACGGCTGAGATACCCGGATGAGACAAATGTCGTTTCTCCACCTCTTGTTCGGCTGGTAGTTCGCGTGGACGATGAATCTTTCAATGTTGTGCTTGCTGCCGCCTTGATTCAAGTATATGGAACCGGCGTGGATGTACAAGTTATCCTTGCTTATGCTTAAGACCACATCTCGTTAGCTCGAATTTCATTCGCGGTTGATACGGCAAAGGAGTCGCTTACTTACATCATACAGCAGTGGGCAGCGGTGAGGATCCAGTTTCTGGTCAAGATCGAACCGCCGCACATGTGTCCTCCGACTTTCCTTTCCAGCGAAACCATGTACGGGAACTCGTCGACTTCGGCATTTTCCCCTTCGATGATCCTCGGAGTGAAGGCGACGTCTTTCAACCATATTCCGGGCATTTCGGCTGGGGGGAAGAAAAGGTTCGGGTCGCATTACTTTTGGTGCAAATCGCCCCGGAACCGGTAAACGGCGGCAAACGGAGCACACCCCCCCCCTTGCCCCCCCGATCGAAAAACCAAATTTTGTCCCGCTGCTTCGCGTGCGATATTTGTTCGGAGTCGCCATTGATTCGCTATTCAATTAAGAGAACAGTCAGTTGATTCGATGGTCAGTTTTCCTTTTCTTTTATCCTAACCATCGATTGCTTCGGATAGAACTGAATGCCCAGAAAGTTGTGACTTACCGCAAACGGAGCCGATTGCCAGAAAAAGAACGATGGTTTTCATCATTTTGCCACTTTATTACGCGGGCTAGAATCGAGCAGAACAGACATTGTTTCAAAGAGATGTCCTGCGGGATATTTATACTCGTTTTCAAGTGCCCATTCATAGATTATACGATAAAGTAGAACAAAGGAACAACAAACGAATAACAAACGGGAAAAAAATCAATCACCGGATTGACCGTTCATCATCAGCGACTGCTTTGTGAGGGGTGCACGGCGGGGGCCGAGCTGGAATTTCGCTGTCGGAAAAGGTGATCTCGCCGCTGGACAGGCCAATTTCAAGCGTCAACCTAACCACGTCCGATCGGCCGTTGATGAACCTCTTGTGTATCTTCCGGTTCTCAAAAATAATTTTCTTATTATTTTTATATTTATTCGCACCTAAATTTTGCTCCCAGTTTGGAAGTTAAAGAAACTCCCGCAGTAGTTCACGAAAAATTTCAACGTTGAGGTTTCAAGGTTTCAACACACACGAAGGATGAATCCTCAGGTTCGAATCCGCCAGAGAGAGCGCATTTCACTTTGGACAGATTCAAAAAGGATATTTTTGTTGTTAATGAATCTGTATATCGTGTGCAAGATGTGAATCGTGTGATCGTGAATTTTCCGGTTTGTGCGTAACGCGAAAACTACCCCAAATCGCACGCCTTTGGAGTGGCCATTTTGCCGCTGTCGAATTTCGCGGCAGCCAAATTCAGAACGAGCCTCTTATCCGACAGCGTCCTCGCATCCAGGATCACGGGTGCGCAGCAAGGCAATCGCGAAGGTTGGCACCGCCCCGGCGAATTTCGAAAAATCGTCAAGGGAGAAGATATCGAAAAGGTTGTCGAGACATTTCGAAAGCCTTCTTTCTGAAAGCGATCCAAGTAGTTGGGTTTGTGGAAGTAAATCGCCAGGACGCCGGAAAAGGCTGATTTCGTCTTCTTCGTTTGATGCGGGGTTAGTGAAAATGCCGAAACTCCAAAACCCCAAACCCCACCCCCCGACAGCGAACATTTCCACCGGTTAGCTGAAGCGCAGGAAATTCGCGCTGCGGTTTCACTGCATTCGAAGCAGAGTTCTCGCGGCGAAAAACCTTGCTCGACAGCGCGCTACGATAGACCTTTCCATTTTATCTTATCTGCCGTTTCGTATCCTCTTATCGCGCATCTTAATGCAAGTGACAGTGAAATACTTGGCCCTCGAATGTCGAGCTTTCATAACTGGCCCACTAGAAATTCGGGTAAATGGTTCAATAATCAATGACAAGATTTGCGATTTTTATTAATCTACATTTGCGCACGTCGTGAATCACGTAACGGGGCCGAACGGATCCCTGGTGGCACGCCTCGCGGAAGCCCTCCCTGCTGCAAGTGTCGCCAACGTTAAAATGGCGATCAGGTACGTCGGGAGCGGCGTGAGGTCCGACGTTCGAGGAGTCGCCTCACCCGACCGGCGAGGGAACCGACTCGACCGAACACTCGCATGTTTTTGCCGCGTACGATTCCGCTCTGCATGCCGCAGATGATGCCGCCCTCGGTTAAAGGAGCGCCGAGTGATGTCTGGAAGCAATGCCAAAAGCTGATTTATTAATAATTTAAAAAAGAAAATAATTTTACGGAGGTTTCCGAATGCGATCCCTTGGCTCGGGCGACACCCGCCACTCCTGCGTGCACTCACCACACCGCTCTCATCGCCGATTTCTTCATGCCCCGCAAAGCGAGTTCTCCTCCAGTTCTTTGTCCAGCTGAAACCTCTTTGGCGCACTGCTTTTCTCCACACAGCGTAATTGTTCACAGTCTTCGTCCGGGCTCACCTACGAATGTGGCGCGTTACCCTTTTATGCTTCGGTCGCCTCGTCGTGCTCTTCCCCAATCGCCTGGTCTCGTCTCGTTCGCCAGCGAAGAACCCCGACCGCATCGGTAGATCCACTCAATTGAAGCTGCGATGAAGACGCTGCAACCGGGCTCGTTGCTTCCAGAATGGAAATCCATTCTCGAGGAGGTTGTCGTCTGATGCTGCTGAGATCCGGATGACGCGAAAACTTTCATCTCTATGAAAAACCAATGCTCCTAAATCGTCTCCGATTATTGGTATGAGAAAATTAAATAACAACGAAATGTTAGTGAAAGGAGTAAAACTTATATATATATATATATATATATATATGATGAATTAATGTAATTCTTCGTCTGTACGCACCTTGGGATACAACTTGCCAACGACAATTTCCTCGTGGTGAGCTTAAGTGAGGACCTCCTTTGGACTTCCTGATGGATATTTGAAACGGAAACTGTCTTTAGTTTTATCGACGAAACGAATCGACGCCTTGATCATAAACATAAAATGAGGTGACCTTTAGCAATGTTAAAACAAGTACACGACGACGAGCAGCATCAACAGACTTCTACAGACGATCTCGTGCAGGGAGAGGTCGTCTCGAGTGTCTGCGAACCGTCAGGTTCAGACGGAAGGCTCGCCTTGGGTGCACGAACCGAAAACGAAAAGGTTGAGAAAAGCGTCGCCCTTACCCAAGCACCGGCGGAGCACGAGGCTGTGGCGAAAAGGAAGCCTCGCGTCCGGAAAAGTGGCGGAGGATCTTCGCCGACTGCGAACCCGGACGCTGCAGTTCGGGACCCGGGAACCGTTTCGCGGGGCCCGCCCGGGACTCGCTGCGGCTTCCGAGCTTCTCCCCTATTTATCCCGCTATCTTATCGGGGGAGCTTCGGCTCATTCCCGGATTATCGGCGATAGACTCCTGTCGCTCAACAACGCTCCGATTTCCTGCAGCGCTTCCCCCCCCCCCCCCGCCACAGCTTTCTCGTTACGTCGCTCTTCGATCACACGGCATGCGACGTTCGCACAGGTTTTTTTTTATTTTTTTCCACGTGCAGGAAGCTCGCCCAAGTTTCCGGCAACGGGACTCTCTCCACCGCATGCAAAATACGCTTACACGGGCACGCAGTTCGTAAGCGGGTTTGTCGCGGGTCGAGTTCCATTCGATGTCGGACTCCCTCCCGATTCCTGTCGTTCCTGCATCGTCGGGGAAGGTTCTTGCGGGGGCTCCCCCTTTCCCGCTGTGACGGAGCTTCCGAGGAAAATTCTCCCGGAAAATAAAAAAAAAAAAAAAAGGTCACATTTATCGGAATTAATAAAGCTCCGGCGTAATAGTCGAAATTACGTTTTGAAATGTTGGAAAACCGATAGAGATCATGAAATAGGAGTTTTACCGCCATTCGAGAATGCAGCGCTTTTATCAGAGGTACAATAAAGCATTCAAATTTCATCCGCGTTTACTGCTTTTGTCGCGGACGAGAAAGCTCCATGAGACCAATGCTTATCAAATGTCGCTGAGCATTGTTTTTAACCTTTCGAGCTTTCCGTTATCACTCGCGAAATAAAAACAATGTAACGGATTTTAATTGCGAAGCAATATTTATGTGCTGCGGGCGTAATCTCTCCCATGAAAAATGATCCACATTTTTCGGAAGGAATGGGATTTATCTGCACCCCGCGCTTTTTTTTTTTTAGACCGAAATTTTCCCGCATCCATTCGCCCACATCCCCGAAAAAAAAAAAAAATTTGGCTCCGCCGAACCGCTCTGCTGCGTTTTTTGCGAAGCTTCGAAATTCCGGCGGAAAGGGGTGAAATTTCGCACCCCCGTCTTGCGGGGTAAACCTCGGCCTTTCACCTTCCGATCCGGCCCCGAATTCTCTGCCCCGTCAAGCCGTCGAAGCTCGCCGAAAGGAAGATTCGCACGGAAGGAACCGAGCTGCTAAAAACCTTCCCGCGAAGGTTCTTCCTCCTTTTCAAAATGCGAGCCGGGAGTAAAGGGGCCTCTTCTAAGTCGAAAAATAATTCATCCGGGGGCCCTCAATTATCGCGGATAATGGGACTTAAAACGTCGCGGCAGTTTTTAATTTCCCGGGGGGCCCGTTTAGATGATCGTTCGTTTTCCTCCGCATCGTGCGTCCGCACATAATTTTCGATATTTTGAAACGGCAAAGATCTCCGCTCCCGGAGCCGGAGGCCGTGCCGCAGGTTAAACGCGTGTGGATCGTATTTTCGCGAGAGATCTTCGAGATCGGGATCCTGAGCGAGAAACCGGGTTCGATCGCGTCCGGGGATCGGGTAACGGGATCGCGAAAACGACGCGGAGAACCGAATTTGAGACGCAAAGAAATGACTGAAGCAAAATGAGAATTAATTAAGGTTCAAAATGATTGTTTTCTCGTCGCCTACCGGTTAGTCGCGACAAACGGAGATCAAATTGAAGAAATGGCTAATAGCGATTTCCAACTGCTGCCATTTTCGCAATTTGCATTACGCCATTTTTTTTCTTCCACCCCCCCCTTCTCCCCCCC